>JAXCGZ010019334.1:0-25000 GCA_037179515.1 Halocaridina rubra | reverse complement strand
GGCATCAACAAGAAACGATTCAAGTATAAGTATAAAAATATCAAAACAAGAGAATTAAACTCTATTTAATAGGAAATAAATACAAATAAGAAAGCAATCAGAATGAATAATAAAAAACAATAAATAATTGTACCTCAGCTCTCACATTTCCTTTTCCCATAGAAAAAAATCAACTTCTATTTTCAAAATATTCAAGTGGTTATAATTATAATACTAGTTAACTTTGAATATACAGTATACCTACTTTATAAGTCTAACCGCTCTGGCGGTTTTATAGTTATACCAGACCTACGAAGGGGTACTGGTTCTGGCGCTGTCATGGGAGGATGCATGGAGTTATCAGAACTCTCAACCATGCTATTAAGATTTATAACATTTCTCTTTGGTTTATTAATCACATTAGAATTCGATGTAAAAGTAGTTGGAATAGAAGGCAAAATTGGCTCACAAGTACCACCATAATTCTGATTTTTACTGGGGAAAATGCATTCTTCTACACTAGGAGTAAATCTAGACATAAGTTGGTCTGAATGTCTTTTTCACACTATATTGCCAAAATTTTTAAGTAGTACATTGTAGTTACGAAAACCAATTACTTCTAAGATTTTACCTTCTAACCAAGGCTTACCTTGACCATAATTTTTGACAAAAACTGCATCATCTACATTATATTCCAATATTTCAAATTTACATTCTTTCTGCAGTGCCTTCTTCCTTTTTTCTTGAGGTTTATTTTTTTCTACATTTCCCCGAAAGTTACAGTTAAACATCATATCAGCTGGAGCCTTCCCAGTGGAGGAATGTACAGCTCTTCTATAATTATACAAAAACCTACATACTCTGGTATTTATATCCCCATCAGTAACTTTACTAAGACCTTCTTTGAAAGTTTTTACTGCCCTTTCGGCTAAGCCGTTAGAAGAATGGTTTTAAGGAGTAGGTGTAATGTGTTTAATGCCATTCTTCCTCAGGAAAAACTCCATCTCCTCAGACACAAAATAATGGGCATTGTCAGAAACAATTATTTCTGGCAATCCAAAATTACGAAAACTCTGCCTTAACTTAGCAATAGTTACTGCTAAGGTGGTAGATCTAGTAACATGAACATCCAAATAATATTGTGTAGGAATCTACAATTATAAAAAAAAAAATAAGTCACCGGTTGGACCAGCGTAGTCTATATGTAACCTACACCAAGGTTTCCCAGTTTCTGGCCAGGTTAATACCACTGACTGTGGAGTCTGGAAATTTTTAAAACAAAAATCACAGGATTTAGTTATTTCTGAAATGTCCTGGTCCAATTTGGGCCACCAGATCCAATTATATGCTTTTGCTTTCATTGCATTGATACCCTTATGACCTACATGCAGCTGTTCTAGTGCTGCACTGCACATATCAGCAGGTATAATTACATGGTTCCAAGACAAAAGAACCATCATAAATGTCTAAATCTGATTTGAAAACAGAGTAATCAGACAATACTGGGTCATTAATCCAACCCAATTTTACGAATTGAATAACCTTACTTAAAACTGAGTCACTTCTAGTCAAAACCTTAACATTTTTAAAGAAATGTCTTGATTACTCAAAGCTTCTATAACATGAACATATTCATTAGGGGTACTAGAATCCAAACTAGAATTCAGTACTGGCAATCGATTGAGTGCATCCGCGACAACATTATCTTTAACTGATTTAAAATTTAAGTCACAATCGCACTGTGGCCCATCGCTGCACTCTAGCAATTGCATTTACAGGAATCTGTTTGGTTCTACCAAACAATCCAAGTAATTATTTGTGATCAGTTCTAAGAATAAATCTACGACCCAATAAAAAATATTTAAATTTGCTTACAGCATAGACCAAAGCCAGAGCTTCCTTGTCTAAGTGTGAGTAATTTAATTCCGGAGATGATAACTTTTTACTAGCAAAATAGACTGTTTTTCAATACCATGCATTTCCTGCATCAAAACACAGCCAACGCCCACTGGAGATGCATCTACTACAATTACTGGATGATTTCCATCAAAATTAGCAAGATATTCAGACTAGGATAACTCTGCTTTCACCTTACTGAAAGCATCAGCTTCTACAGATGACCATTTAAATTTGTCACCTTTCTTCAACAAATCATATAAGGGAGACAAAGTACTAGAAAAATTCTTTACAAATATACTATAATAGGTAACCATACCCAAAAGGATTGTACATCACTGACAGACTTTGGAGGGGGTGCTTTCAAAATAGCTTCAAGTTTTTTGGTTAATGGTTTAATTCCATCACCAGAGAATCAGCATTCAAAACATTTTTTTTTTTATTTATAGCTACATTGTGCTTTTGGAATTCCCTCAAAACTCTGTCTAGTCTTTCATCATGCTCTTTTTGTGTTAGTCCTTCAACAAGAATATCATCTAAAAAGGCTCCAACACCATCAATATTCATCAAAATCTGAAAAATAAATCTTTGAAAAATAGCTGGTGATGATGCCAAACCAAAAGGAAGCCTTTTATATTTATAAAGACCTTTATGAATATTTATCACAAGAAGCTTTTGGCTTTCATCATCAACTGGTAATTGTAAGATGGCATTTTCAAGATCAATTTTAGAAAACATTTTACTCTTGCCAACTACTGATAAAATCTCATCTACCCTTGGAAGTGGATATCTATCAAAAACAATTTTTTTTATTCAACTTTAAAATCTCCACAAATCCTCATAGATTTCTTATATGCTTTTAATACTGGAAAAATGGGCACCGCCCAATCACTAAAACTTGCTAGCTCTATAATGTCATCAGAAACCAATTTATCTAAAGTATCCTTTACTAATTTCTTATAATGAAATGGCACTGTTCTAGCCTTCTGAAATTTTGTAACTGCATTACCTTTAAGAGTAACCTTAGCTACTATACTCGAAATTGGCAGTTTTGAATCAGCTGAAAATTTATTTAGCTGAGCTCTAGCATCCATTACACTGTTTATTATTTTATTTTTACAATCAACAACACCTATCAAAGCAATTCCATTAATTCCATTAAATCCCTACCACGCAAGTTTGGGTTATAATTGTCAACAACTTAAATCCATCTCATATACTGAAATCAACATTAACAACTTTCACATAAACTTTACCTATGACATTAACATTACTATTTCCATAAGCTTTTAGTTGTTTATTACAATTCTGCATAGGGAAAGCTAAGCATTGCATCCACTTGCAACCTAAAGTAGAAACTCCAGCACCACTATCAACTTCATATGGAAGTTCTTTACCATTTAAGTCTAAATTAAACTTGTTTATTACAGTAGCGTTATTTGCTACACTCAAAATCTTGCTTTCTCTCCCTACTGGAGCAGTTTTATTTAAACTTAATAACTGATAACAATCAGTATCTTACTCAAGTAGGGTTTTTTCAAAAACTGCATTAGTTTTTTCTTACCCTTTTTTTTTTTTTTTTTTTTTTTTTTTTTTTTTTTTTTTACAAAGTGTTATGGATGGTTTTTTCTGTCACCATACCTTTGGTTCTCGGAACTCAGAGAAAACTTAGAACCCTGAGAAACCTCCTTATTAAAATGACAAACTTTTTTCAAGAGTCCTTTTTTGTTACACACTGAACATGATTGATGAGAAAAGCGACAATCCTCACTACGGCGAGGGTAAGCACAATGTCGGCAACTTGCCTCTTTTCTACCATTAGGAGTAGGAGTAGGTCAAGGCCTAGTTGAATTAATATTCAAAGCATTCACTTGAGTAGGAAGTTTTTCACCACAAAAAGCTTTTTCAAAATTTAATATTCTGTCCAATGTGGCAGAAAAAGTCATAGTTTGCAAGTTTAGATTTTCAGCTGCTAAATTAGGAAACTATAATTCTGATTCAATAGCCCTAAACAATTGATTGCAAACCCTAGCATCAAACTGATTGACAAAATTACAGTCTTTGGCAAGTGCTTTGAGATCAGCATAAAGATTACGTAGATTTTCACCAGGTTTCTTTTTATTGCTGAAATTGAATTATGCTTCTGTGATAAGAAGGCTTGACAATAAAAAGACGTTCCAAAATCTCTACTAAATCAGTAAAATTCTTAAGATTAGGCATATCTGGGGCACACAGACTAGTTAGAGTGCTATATACTTCGCTTCCTAGAGAAACAAGCAAGCAAATTTTCTTTTTACCACTTTCAGTTATACCACTGTGGGCAAAATGAGCCTCAATCATGGACATACACACATCAAAGTTCATTAGTTTGGGATTAAAAGGCTCAATTTTTGCATTGGTGCTAACCATAGTTAGCCTAGCCTAGATAACAGATGAAGAATTTTTCAAAAACAACAAAAGCCAATCTTCATTATTTCAATCGACGTAGGCCTAGTAGACCAACAGGAGCAATAGGCAGCATAGAATAGCCTATTAAAAACTTGCTGGTTCCAACCTACCGGTAGACTAGCCTAGCATAGGCTTTAGAAATCCCACTTATTTCTTGAAAATCGGTGGTCATAATGGGTCAAAGACAGCTTCAAAGCATTGAAATTCAATCCAGACAGCTCGTCGCCAAAAATATTAGGTCCTAAATATATTAATTTTACACTAGGGTAAAATAAACCATATACACCTAGTTCTTGGAATAACGCCAAAATAGGATCTCAGAAGTGACGGGTAATGTGAAAATCGCGTAATGTAACAAGTCATTTTCCATAAGAAACAATGATAATGGACATAGATGCGTTTCACAATCAGACATAGACACACTATGCCAGAGATATAAGATAAGTAAAACATATTTTATAAGTGCATAACAAAGCAGAGAGACCTGTAGTTATTTATATTAACATGCAAATAGTGTAGAGTATAAAGATATATAGACTTTCTGTACAGTAAACAAATTAATGGACTTTATTATGCGCTGGGGAATAGGCATACACTTGGACACGCATGGTGGCGGTGAGCATGAGGATGTGGGAGAACGAACCTTTATCTGCAAACGTTTTTGCTCTCGCACGCTTTTTCCCTGACGATATTATAAGGCAAGTTTGATTGCTGTTTGTTCTTAATGCTTTTTTTCATTCGCTCCATAATATCCGATCACATTATGCTGTAGAAGAGGAGGAAAATGTGGGAGAACGAATCTCCATCTGAAAACGTTTTACCACCTCCGTATCAGTTGATGCACTTTCGCACGCTATTTCCCTGACGATATTATATCTCAAGAGTGTTTGCTGTTTGTTCTTAATGCTCATCCACATACTGTACTTAGCATTTTTTCCATTCTTTTCATAATATCTGATCGCATTAAGCTGTAGAAGAGGAGGAGGATGCAGAAGAACAAACCTCTATCTGCAAACGTTTGCCGCCTCTGCACTATCGCACGCTATTTCCCTGACGATATTATATTGCAAGTTTGTTTGCTGTTTGTTCTTAATGCTTTTAATTCCATTCTCTCCATAATATCCGATTGCATTAAGCGGTAGAAGAGGAGGAGGATGCGGGAGAGTGAACCTCTATCTGCAAACGTTTCGCCGCCTCTGTATCAGTTGAAGTGCTCTCGTACGCTTTTTTCCTGACAATATACAAACCTTAACACAAGCACAGTTAGAACAAGCGATATAGCCACGCAGTATGCTGGGTAAAGAGACGCTGAACTACATGGCAACATGGCGGAAAAGTGCCTCCGAGGCGGTCGATTATTTACTAAAATTTAAAAAAAAAATGGAATTTTTTTGCATGGGCGTTATTTGTGTATTTCGTATTCGTTTACTATTATTTTTTAGAGGAGTTATACCAATTTCGCGGATTATAAACACACGTAAAAAGTAAACTAGGTGTAACTAAAACTTTAGCTTTATTCTTAAAGCTGGTATCAACAAAGAAAAGCCACTCATCCTGCCATCAACAATAGACGATTCAAGTATAAGTACAAAAATATCAAAACAAGAGAATTAAACTATATTTAATAGGAAATAAATACAAATAAGAAAGCAATTGGAATGAATAATAAGAAACAATAATAAATAATTATACCTCAACTCTCACAGTTCCTTTCCTTCTAAGTAAGCTTTTTTTTCTATTCCAAGACATTTCCACCTATTCTTGTCATTGCTTGCAGTTCTTAATAAGTCTCCTGTGTGGGACAGTGTCAAATGCTTTCTTGAAGTCTAGGAATATGCAATCTGTCCAGCCCTCTCTTTCCTGTAAGATTCGCCTTACCTCATCACAAAATTCTAATAAGTTTGTTACAGTTGATCTACCATTTCTGAAGCCATTTTCTCTCACTGACAAAAAGTTAAAAGTTTCCAAGTGAAGAGAGATGTCTTTTCTTAGTAGCTTCTCCATAACTTTGCAAACTATGCTGGTCAAGGAAACAGGTTTATTGTATAGAGCCGTATCTCTTCTTCCCTTTTTGAAGATAGGTACCACGTTCGCCTTTTTCCAACACCCTAGATTCCAGAGACTTTTTAAATATGATACTTAGTGCTTCTGATATTGATTTAGCGCATTTCTTAAGTACAGAAGGGGATATAGCATCATAGTGTATACTATTTGCAGGTTTTGTTTCGGAGAATCCGAATTTATTATTTTATGTGTATTAGTGGAAAATACTGTTTTGGGTATGGCAAAAATATTTTTTCCTTATTTCTGAATATTTTTTTTTCTGGAATAATTGTGATGTGAAGTATAGATAAGATCAAACGTGAGTGTAAGCATTACAACCATGTTTTAGAAAGCTTGTTGAGCGTCAGAAGAGTTGTAGGATTTGGTTTGGGCGGACTCTTTAAACATACAATACAGTTTTTATTAAGATTCACATGCAATATATATATATATATATATATATATATATATATATATATATATATATATATATATATATATATATATATATATATATATATATATATATATATATTCACACACACATGAGCCATTTTTCCCCTTATAACGGAAGTGGCTGAGTCAAGGCAAAATACTCTAACTCTTTGGGAAGAGAAAATCCAGAGGAGGCGATTCCCAGTCCTCTCGCTCAGCCCCATTTAGTGGACTTACGACACGCAAGGGAACACGGAGGAAGTATTCTAGCCCCCTTTATATATATATATTATATATATATATATATATATATATATATATATATATATATATATATATATATATATATATATATATATATATATATATATATATATATATATATATATATATAAGAGAGAGAAAGTGAGATATCTGCCTCCGATCATGCCTTTGATGTCTCATTGCTTTGTATGATTGGCCAATATATACACTTAGCAACGTCCAAAATTTGGTATTTAATGTGTAACATTTAATTTGGACGCAGACAGGTAGGAACATCCTAGCACCCTGTGGTGAGCTCGATCGTGGGTCTGTCACCTCCAAAGTTGAATGTTCTGATCCCTGTGCTATTGCTGTTAAAATGAACAGTGCATGCTTGTGCTGAATGCAAATTGATTCTGTTTTATATCTTCTTTTGCTATATTATTAATTTCACTAAGAAAGTGTTATACATAGGTTATGCTGTAATAATAATAAGGAATTCATAGGTGCTATAAAGGTCCTAGGATTGTAGTGAAAGGATAAGAAAATTCTCTTAAGTTATGAAAAATCAATAATGATAACCCTATACATAAGAATTAACCCCAGCTTGAAATCGCTGTACTACCCAGATTCGAAATTCTAAGGCTTCCTTTATAAGAAGGAAAGTTACTGACCTCAACTCCTCTCCCACTGACAAATGCTTCTGATCCTTAGCCAAAAATCTCTCCAAAAACTTTTGTAACTCAAGCTTTCCCCCTTTCATTCGTTCTGATGGTTTATAGTTTGCTCTCCCACTGACAAAGCCACTCTCTTTGGCTCTCATTTTTCTGCCACCACTTCTATAAACGATTCCAGTGCACCTGTTCCTCAATCTTTACCCCTCTCTAACCCTATGCCCTCCCTTATCCTTGCTTCACGCAAAGTTCATAAGGTTCTTCGCTTGCTAAAGACAAACAAGGCATCTGGTCCCGATGGTATCCCTGCAAGGTTCCTTAAGGGGTTTGCAGATGAGCTGGCTCCCATGCTTTGCCATCTTTTTCACCTCATTCTGTCAACCAGTATCTACCCTTCATCTTGGAAGCATGCTCTACTTCAACCTGTTCCTAAGAAGGGTGACCGATCTATTCCTTCAAACTACCGACCTATTTCCCTAACCTCCTCTATTGATAAAGTTTTCAAAACTTTGCTCATTGCTCATTTCTTGAAATGCCTTGAATCTAACTCACACATCTCCGATCACCAGTACGGCATCCACAAGGCTAGATCCACTGGTGACCTCCTGTCCAATCTTACTCATGTATGATCATCTTCTCTGAGGAACTATGGGGAATCATTTGCCATCGCCCTTGATATCTCTAAGGCTTTTGACAGAGTCTGGCACAAGGTTCTGTTGGCTAAACTCCCTGCCTATGGTTTCACCCCTTATCTCTGTCCTCTGATTTCCAGTTTTCTTTCTGACTGTTTTATATCTATAGTTGTTGATGGTGCAACATCTACCCCTTTTTCTGTTACCAGTGGTGGTCCACAGGGCTCTGTTCTTTTTTTTACTTTCAACTCCGATTTGCAGAGGGTATCTAAGTGGAGCACTCAAAATTTAGTTAAATACAATGCCTCCAAGGCACAGTTTCTGGCTATCTCTTTATCTTCTTCTTCTCATGATAACCCTATTGTCTTCGAAACTAAGGAAATTTACCCTCTTAATTCTATCAACATATTAGGAATCCATATAGCCTGTAACTTGTCTTTGAGGAATCACATAATCCAAATTTCTAAATCTTCATCCAAAAAAATTTGAGTTCTGTTTCGCTTTCGTCATTGCTTTTCCTCTTTATTGTTACTTAAAATTTATAAAGGTCTTATCCGTCCCTGCTTAGAATACTGCTCATACATCTGTGTTGCCTTTTCTTATACTTATCACCTTGATAGAGTTGAATGTAAGGCAGTCAGATTCATTAATGATCCTTCTCTTACTTCTAATCTGGATTCTGTCTCTTTTTGC
Organism: Halocaridina rubra; assembly: GCA_037179515.1. Lineage (NCBI taxonomy): Eukaryota > Metazoa > Arthropoda > Malacostraca > Decapoda > Atyidae > Halocaridina > Halocaridina rubra. Next base: position 15,957 of record JAXCGZ010019334.1, on the reverse strand, counting down.
TGTAAGGTATCATCCCTTTCTCTTTTCTATCATTACTACTTCCATTGCTGCTCTGATGAGCTGGAGAGTTGCATCCCCCCTCCACTGCCGAAGCCGCGTAACTCTCACCAAGCGGTCTCATCTCACAGGTACTCTGGAACTCTCTTCCTCCTTCTGTCTTTCCTAATTCTCATGACCTATCTTCCTTCAAAAAGTGGATCTATTGTCTTCTCAAGGCCTAATCCTCCATATCTTTAGATCCTCTGTACTTTGGCTATTTTTTCTGTCTGTCGTTTTCCTTTGTGTAACATTACCTCATCTCTGCCTTATCCTTAACCCTTTTAGTTTCTTCCGTCTTGGTGTTTTCTCGTGCCCGAGCCTTTATTGATGAGGGAAGTTTTTGCCTGTTCCGGTGTCACACTCAGAAAAAAAAATCATCTTTAAAGAAATTAAAAAAAGAATTCTCATCTGGAGAGGAATGTGGGGCCAACTCATATTTTTTATATGAAACTATCTAAAGAAAGCAGTAAAACCAAATGATGACAAAAGTATTTTGGCGCAAGAGTTGTGGATGTGTGGAACAGTTTACCCAGTGAAGCACTAGAGGCAGTAAGTGTGGCGTCCATTGGAAAACGGCTAGACAATTATTGGGATAACCAACTAGTTAAATATAATTTTGAGGAAAATTTTGTGACCACCCCAGGCCACCACCATATCAGTTTGAGCATTGATGAAGCTGTATATATGGACTAAAGAAGCTCAACCGCCATTAGGTTTCGTAAGGTAAGGTAAGGTAACTTATGAACTAATAAGTCTCATTAAGAGGAAAACAAAGAGAGAGAGAGAGAGAGAGAGAGAGAGAGAGAGAGAGAGAGAGAGAGAGAGAGAGAGGAGAGAGAGAGAGAGAGAGAGAGAGAGAGAGAGAGAGAGAGAGAGTGCTGCCACTGCAAGAAACATCGTGTAAGTATATACAGTATTTGATCAGAGAAATTCTCTTAGTGAGGAAACAGTATATACTTAATGCAAGCATAGTTATTAGGATAGATATAATAAGTGTCATTGTGTAGAAAAATTAAATCGATCAGGAGATGGGTAGTTACAAGAATAAGATTCTTTTCCATGAGCACAATTAGGTAAATAAGCACATGTCACATATTATTATTATTATTATTATTATTATTATTATTATTATTATTATTATTATTATTATTATTATTATTATTATTATTATTATTATTATTATTATTATTAGTATAATTTACATTTTATGATGGTGATGATGATGATTATTATTATTATTATTATTATTATTATTATTGTTATTATTTTTTATTATTATAATTTCCATTTTATGCCCAAAGGTTAACTACAAGTAATGACAAATGCATAGAGTATTCAATTAAATAAAATCTAAAAATATGTTAATATATATAAAGAGATTATATATATATATATATATATATATATATATATATATATATATATATATATGTATATATATATATATATATATATATATATATATATATATATATATATATATATATATATATATATACTTTTCTATTTTAATATAAATAAAAAAGATAAATGCAACAGAAACTTCTCAGAGAGTAAATTGAACCGTATACATTCAAATTTAGGTTTTCTCTTTTAGTTGGAAGAGATTTTGCTATTCTAATATCTGCTTATTTTTTCTTTTTGTTAATTATTTGAGAATCACTCACTAAAATAAAATTTACCTATCGCCTGGCAATGATCTCTAATTCTGGATGCCAGAGGACTTGTCAGGAATCTGTATGTTCTGATAAGTAAACGCTTGTGCTCATGGTAGAGATGTGATCACTATTTTTTTTTTTTGAACCCTAATACAGTATCCCAAGTGGCAAATTCAGACCTTTAAGAACATAACCAAAATGAGAAAACCAAAACTGAATTTACACAGTGGAAGTTACCCTCAGATTTTTCTTGTGTGGTCTTTAATTTCTAATAACATAAAGATAAATATATATATATATATATATATATATATATATATATATATATATATATATATATATATATATATATATATATATATATATATATATATATATATATATATATATATATATATATACTTTTTTTTCTCTTCTTTCTTTCTTTCTTTAATGAGTGACTCCAGGACAGGCAAAACTGCCCTCATCAATAAAGGCCCAAGAACGAGAAAACACAAAGATGAAGGAAAAGAAAAAGGCTAAGGACAAGCCAGACATGAGGCAATGTTACACAAAGGAAAACGACCGACAGAATAAATAGTCAAAGTACAGAGTACCTAAAGATATGGAGGATTAAGCCCAAAGATGACGATATATATATATATATATATATATATATATATATATATATATATATATATATATATATATATATATATATATATATATATATATATATATATATATATATATATATATATATATATATATATATATATATATATAGTCACCGTGGCTCAACGGTAGCGTCCGCGACTTTGAGGCGTCAGGTCGAGGGTTCGCACCCCGTCACGGTCTGGGGTTAGCAAGGGCATGCACTCAGGGTAACGATTACATCTGCCAAAACAAGTCCTTCGCAAGAAGGCAACCGTCCTAGCCCTTGGTAGAAAAGGGAGTCCGTGACGTAAAGCCGGAATATATATATATATATATATATATATATATATATATATATATATATATATATATTTTTTTTTTTTTTTTTTTTTTTTTTTTTTTTAGTGTGACTCGGGGACAGGCAAAAACTGCCCTCATCAATAAAGGCCCAGGCACGAGAAAACACTACGATAAAAAAAAAGGCTAAGAACAAGGCAGATATGAGGCAATGGTACAAAAAGGAAAACGACAGACAGAATAAATAATCAAAGTACAGAGTATCTAAAAATATGGAGGATTAGGCCCAAGATGACGATAGATATGCTTTGTGAAGGAAGATATTTCACTGAAATTAGGAAAGACAGAAGGAGGAAGAGAGTTCCAGAGTGGAGGTATATGGGAAGAAGCAGTCGCTGCACCGACCAATCCACGAGGTACAAATCTCCACACAGCGGTTGAGGCCGCTTGGCGAGTGTTACGCAGCCTCGGCAGTGAGGGAGGAATGAAGCTCGCAAACTCATCAGAGCAGCGATGGAAATAGTAGTGATAAAAAAGAGAAAGGGATGATACTTTACAGCGAAGAGAGGGATAATCCATATTAGAAGTAAGAGAAGGATCATTAATTAGTCTAACTGCCTTAGAGTCAATCCTATCAAGGACATAAGTATAAGAAGAAGCAACCAGATGTGTGAGCAGTACTCTAAGCAGAGACGGATAAGACCTCTATAGATTTTAAATAACTGTAAAGAGGAAAAGGAATGACGAAAATGGATTCCTAATATGGTGATAGAATTAAGAAGGTAAATTTCGTTAGTTTCAAAGACAATAGGGTTATCAGGAGGAGAAGAAGATAAAGAGATAGCCAGAAACTGTGTCTTGGAGGCATTGAATTCAACTAAATTTTGAATGCCCCACTCAGATACCCTCTGCAAATTGGAGTTGTGAGTAGAAGAAAGAATGATATGAGACTGATTAAGAGTAGCAGATGAAGGTTGTGAAGAAAAAAGCAGAGGAAAAGTGAAAGGTAAAATCATCAGCAAAGGCATTAAGAAGAGAGGAAGATGGGGATTGTAGAAGATCATTGATGAAGAGAAGGAACAGAGTAGGTGGAAGAACAGAGCCCTGTGGAACACCACTGGTAACAGAGAAAGGGGTAGATGTCACACCGTCAGCAACAATAGATATAAAACAGTCAGTAAGAAAACTGAAAATTAGAGAACAGAGAGAAGGGGTAAATCCATAGACAGGGAGTTTGGCCAACAGAGCTTTGTTCCAGACTGTCAAAACCCTTAGATATATAAAGGGAGATGACAAAGGATTCCCCATAGTTCCTCTGCAGACTCCTTAAGGAACCTTGCAGGGATACCATCGGAACCAGATGCCTCGTTCAATTTTAGCTTGCGAAGAACCTTATGAACTTTGTGTGAAGAAAGGATAAGGGAGGGCATAGGGTTAAAGAGGGGTAAAGATTGAGGGCCAGGTGTGCTGGAATCGTTGATAGAAGAGTTGGCTGAAAAATGAGAGCCAAAGAGAGTGGCTTTTCAGTGGGTTGAACCATCAGAACAATTGAGAGGGGGAAAGCTTGAGTTACAGAAGTTTTTGGAGAGGTTTTTGGCTAAGGACCAGAAGCATTTGTCAGGCGGAGAGGAGTTAAGGTCATCAACTTTCCTTCTTATAAAGGAAGCCTTAGACCTTTGAATCTGAGCAGTACAGCGATTCCTAGCTACAATAAAAGAAGAGCAAGTTAAATCGATAGGTGAGGATTGGTAAGATCGGTGTGCCCAATTCCTGGCCTGGATAGTCATGGAGCAAGCATGGTCAAACTAAGGTTTCGGGGAAGAGAAAGTTTTTGTAGAGGAGAGAATGTATGCCTCCATTCCCGAGGTCATGATCTCAGCAACTTTTAGGGCTATCTGATAAAGGTTGTGGGACCGAAAGCAGTAGTCCTCCCATGGGAAGTCAAATAGTAAGTTATGCAAATTTTCACGTTGGGTATGCACAAAGTGCCAAGGCGGCGCTGAGTAGGAGGGATTGGTGGAAGGGGAGCAAATATGGAATAAAATGATATCACAGAGTGGTCAGATTTACCAAGAGGTGAAAGCACAGAATAAAAGTAGTTTGAAGGGTTAGAAGTAAGAAATTGGTCAAGAGTGTTTGCTGCATGTTCGTGTCGATCAGGAACACGAGTAGGATGCTTGATCATTTGATCCAGATCATGAGTAATAGAGAAAGCAAGGGCCTCACTTTCTCCCACTTCAGTGTGAGAAGAATTATACTACTCACTGTGGTATACATTGAAGATATTCAAAGTAAGACACAAACTTGGTGGTGGTTGGAGAAAAGTAGCAGCAACAAAGAAATATAGTGGTAGTGGAGAGGTAGATTTTTAACCAGAGAACATAAAAGTCAGGAGATTCAAGGTCCATGAGCCTTGCAATAGGAGTGTTGGTGATGCAGTAGGCACAGACCCCACATTTGGAATGGAAACAAGCATACAGGTTATAGTATAGTAAGAGATTTGAAATGAGTCATGGCACAAGGACAGATATTCAAAGAAAGACACAAACTTGGTGGAGTTTGGAGAAAAGTAGCAGAAACAAAGAATATAGTGGTAGTGGAGAGGTAGATTTTTAACCAGAGAACATTAAAGTCAGGAGATTCAAGGTCCATGAGCCTTGCAATAGGAATGTTGGTGATGCAGTAGGCACAAACCCCACCTTTGGAATGAAAACAGGTATACAGGTTATAGTATAATAAGAGATTTGAAATGAGTCAGTGGCAGCATAGATAGACAGCTGGGTATCAGATAGGAGGAGGAGGTTAGGGAGGAAAGTACCTAAGTGACGTTCCACAGGTGAAAGATTAGAGTTCAGGTCACAAATGTTAGAATAGTCATTAGTGAAAGAAGCAGATCTATCGAGAGGTTCAAAGTTAAGGGCAAAGCCATTGCTACCACCAGGCGTGTTTGCCCTCAAACCAATAGTAAAGTCAACAAGATCCCCGGAGATTCAACGCACCCCTCTATGCCGGGTACTGGGGGCCATAAGCTGTGGATCTTCCATAAATAATAGCAAATATGAGGAAAAAAGAGGGCAAAAAGAGACATATGTGGGGTGTTGTGACTTGTCAAATATAATGGAGTAGCAAGAGATGTCTAATGAATACACCAGAATATATATATATATATATATATATATATATATATATATATATATATATATATATATATATATATATATATATTATATATATATATATATATATATATATATGTATAAAGATAGATAGATAGATAGATAGATAGAGAGACAGATAGATAGACAGATAGTATATAAATATATATATATATATATATATATATATATATATATATATATATATATATAGAGAGAGAGAGAGAGAGAGAGAGAGAGAGAGAGAGAGAGAGAGAGAGAGAGAGAGAGAGAGAGAGAGAGAGAGAGAGAGAGAGAGAGAGAGAGAGAGAGAGAGAGAGAGAGAGAGAGAGAGAGTCATAAATCATTGTTGTACTAGTACAACACTGACTTATGTGGAAAATTCACTAAAATAAGGGTGAAAATCCCATTCAGTAGAGGATAATGACTGATCACACTGCAAACAAAGGCACAAGCTCTAGTTAGTGTTATTAGGTCCATTTTTCTCTGAATAATCCAGAAATTTGTTTTGGCTTAGCACTGCAATCACTGTCACCACACACCTGTTGTCCACCGTATGTAGAGTGAGTTAATCATTTTATTGTTTTTGTTTATATGTATATTTTTAATACTGTACTTGTTTATTTTTAGCTTACTTATATACGTATTTCAACTTGATTACGCACTTGTAATGTGTTTTATCGAGCTATTTTTCTTTGGTATATTGTGTTTATACACGTTTGTGGAACATATCTCTGTCTATTAACATTATAATCATGGAAATAAACTCTTTAAAATATGCAAAATTTGCTTTACACGGCGTTTCATACAGTCATTTTCAGAACCTGTCCTCGTGTAAATTCGGAGGTGACTATATATATATATATATATATATATATATATATATATATATATATATATATATATATATATATATATATATATATATATATATATATATATATATATATATATATATATATATATATATATATATATATATATATATATATATATATATATATATATATATATATATATATATATATATATATATATATATATATATATATATATATATATATATATATATATATATATATATATATATATATATATATATATATATATATATATATATATATATATATATATATATACACAAGCCTCATTTCCCCTTGAAAGGGGGGTGGCTGAACCAAGAAACGCGCATTCACCACGATCCACATACACACCTCAACCACTCCTCTCAGCTCCTTGGGGATAGAGGTTTGCCACATCTCCCCCCCTTCCACCCTGCTTGGGTCATCTACATGGTAGGTGGGCAAGGATATTCTACAATGAGGCCCCACAACCGCAGCCGGTTTACCCCCACCGCTTCATCAAATGGCAACTTCCCTCACACTCGTCCACCACACTTCACTGAGCTACCAGGTTCGAGTAATCCCTTTGGGCTGTGTCATATATGCACAATCTTCCTCAACTCATTCCTATCTCTTGCACGCACTCTTCCCTGTTCCACTGACATTCCACGTGCATTCAGTGCCCTTTTCACGCCATCCATCCATCTCATTCTAGGTCTCCCTCTTAACCTACCTCCAATCACTTCTGCACTCCACACTCTCTTCACTAATTGTTCATCACTCATCCTTTCCATGTGTCCAACCATCTCAACACTTTCTGATCTAACCTATCCGACTGCTTCATTCCAACACCCGTTCTCTGCCTGACATCCTCATTTCTTACTCTATCTATTCTATATACACCAATCATACTTCTCAAACACCTCATCTCCATGGCATTCAACTTGTTTCTTTCATCCTCTCTTGCATTCCAAGTCCCTGTTCCATACAATGCTGTTGGCACAATCACACCTTCATATATCCTTATCTTTGCATTCATTCCCAAATATCTATTTCTCATTACACTTTTCAACCCACCTAGACATTTACTAGCTTCCTTCACACTGTGATTTACCTCTACATCCACTCGTCCACTCCTTGATACATGTGACCCCAGATACCTAAAACTCTCAACTTCCTCAAGCAACTCCCCATTCACTCCTACATTCAGTCTGCCAACATTAACACTCCTCATGCATCTCATGATTTTACTTTTACCAATATTCACGTGCAACTTACTTCTTTCACACACACTAATAAACTCAGTCACCAAATTATTCAATTCATTTTCAGTATTAGCCACCAGTACAGTATAATCCGCAAATAGCAAGTAACTCAATTTCCACAACCTTTCCTCCTCACCCACTAGTTCCAAGCCTCTGTCTAATACTCTTTCATTTACTTCCCTTACCACTCCATCCATATACACTTTAAACAACCATGGCGACATTACACAACCTTGACATAACTCAACATTCATCTCAAACCAATCACTCATATCATTCTCAACTCTCACGCATGCTCTACTATTCATGTAAAAACTCTTCACAGCATTCAACAAACTTCCACTTATTCCATACAGTCGCAACACCCTCCACAACCCCTCTCTATCTACCTTGCCATATGCTTTCTCTAAATCCATAGAGGCCCATAAAGTGACCCTACCTTTCTCCAAGAACTTCTCACACAAATGTCTTACCGCAAACACCTGATCCACACATCCTTTTCCTTTCCTGAACCCACACTGTTCTTCCCCAATCAATCTCTAAGTACCTTTCCTAATTCTCTCGATTAACACTCTTTCAAATACCTTACCAACTACACTCAACAAACTAATTCCCCTAAAACTACTACACTCATACTTATTTCTCTTCCCAATGTAAAGTGGAACTACACATGCACTCCTCTAATCAACTGGGATCCTCTCTTTCCTGAAACATACATTCAACAACCTAACCATCCATTCTACTAATGCCTCCCCACCTTTTGACAAGCATTTAGCATGACACCCATCTATCCCTGGTGCTTTATCTGCTTCCGTTGCTCTCAATGCTAAATATTCCTCCTCTTTTGTTATTCTCTATCATTTTCATTGCCTAACATTGGCATTTTCCATTCGTTTTCCACAGTCACAATCTTTGCCTCTCTATCATCTTCCTCATTCAGCAGGTTCTGGAAATATTTCATCCACTAGCAATTTCCTATCTGCTCCTTTCATTCTCTCCTCCCTACCACATTCACCTTTCCTCACTCTTTTCACTTCCTTCCAAAACATCTTTTTATTGCTTTCAATATTCTCAGACAAGCATCTGCCCCACTTTACATCTGCTAGGGTTGTAGGCCTGATAAGAAAGCTTGGAGTAGTTTGTGGTACTGCGGATATTGCAAACATTCACCAACTAGGCAAATATTCGAGGGAAGGAAAGCAGAGACAAACAAGAGTAACCTTTGAGAGAGGGGAAACGTGTGGGGAAATATTGATGAGAAAAAAAAGTCTAAAAGACCTTCAAAACTCAAAGGAGTGTTCATTAGATGATACAGAACACAGGTAGAGATGGGAAAGATCAAAAACATGTTTGAAGAGGCAAGAAGGTTAAATGAGGAAAGAAATGAAGAAGAGAAGAAAAATTTCCATTTCAGAGTTCTTCCAGACAAAGGGGAGATAAAGAAGATAATGATAGAAGATCAGGGGATGGGGCCTCATTAAGATTGTAATACACAAATGCTGATGGATTAGCTGGTAAGGCAGTAGAATTAAAAGATAGGATTCACAACAGTAAGGCAGATATAGTAGCAATTACAGAGACTAAGTTGAGTGAGGACATAAACAGTGTCACAGTTTTTCCTAAGGGCTTCAGAATATTAAGGGTTGAAAGATCTGAGGGGACTGGTGGAGGGATAGCACTGTTCATAAGTGAAAGGATTCAAGTTGAAGTGATAAACTTGGCTATAGAAAGTGAGTTCAAGGAATTTCTTGTTGCTCGCATAAATACCGGGTCAGAGGGCATTATAATAACTGTTGTATATAACCCACCAAGGAACCAGAATAGGCTAGAAGTTTATGAGGAAAGTCATATAGGTACTATTGAAGTCATAAACTCAGTTGTTAACATGGCACGGGAGAGAAAATGTAGGATTTTGATTATGGGAGATTTTAATCATAAAGAGATAGATTGGATAAATCTTGACCCACACGGTGGTGAGGACTAATTCAGGGCAAGAATCCTAGACTGCGTACAAGGGAATTCCCTACTCCAACATGTGATGGAACCAACGAAGGCCAGGGGTGGGGATAAGCCATCACTACTTGATCTAGTATTCACAGATAATGTGATGGATATTGAAAAGAATTTAATATGAACCACCAATTGGAAAGAGTAACCACTGTGTGTTGTTGATGGAGTATATCATTGAAGATATTCTGTCTGAGAGTAGAGGCACTGAGGACATGAGGAGGAACTATCCGAAAGGAGATTACATCAAAATGAATGAGCTTTTTGCAGTTATTGACTGGAGAACCTTATTTTACAACAAATCTGTACAAGAAATGTATGACATCTTTTGTGAGAAATATGGGAAGATTGTAGATTGCTGCATACCTCTCACCAAAGTAGGTGTAATTCATGCCAGAGAGAAATAGTTCGATAATGAGTGTAAAGGACCTAAGGAGTGGAGAGAAATATGCTGGAAAAGGTATAGGAGGAGAAAAAACATAAATGCCTGGCAAACCTACAAAAGAGCAAGAAATGGCTACCAAAGTAAAAGAAAAGAGGCAGGGAGAGACTATGAGAGGGACATCACCAGGAAGGCTAAAGAAAATCCCAAGCTTTTCCACAGCTTTATCAGAGGAAAACTGAAGGTAAAAGAACAGGTTTTAAGGCTTAAGAGAGCGGATGGCAGCATCACTAAGATGGATGAAGAGATCTGCAAAGAACTGAACAAGGAGTTTCAGTCAGTATTTACAGTAGAAAATACCCCACCCCCTCAGATTGCAGAGATAGAAGCTCAAGGGCCGGTATTAGAGAACATCAACCTTACAACCACAGAGGTATGCAATGCGCTGTTGGAGTTATATGTTCATAAAGCTACAGGTCCTGATGACATATCCCCTCATGTACTTAAAAAATGCGCAAACTCAATATCAGTGGCACTAAGTATCATATTTAAGAAATCACTGGAGCCAGGGAAGATTCCAAGATGCTGGAAACAAGCAAACATGATACCTATCTTTAAAAAGGGAAGGAGGGATACGGCTCTGAACAATAGAACAGTTTCCTTGACCAGCATAGTTTGCAAAGTTATGGAGAAACTACTAAGGAAACATATCTCTCTTCACTTGGAATCCTTCAACTTTTTGTCAGAGAGGCAACATGGCTTCAGAGAAGGTAGATCAACAGTAACAAACTTATTAGAATTTTATGATGAGGTAAGCCAAATCTTACAGGAAAGAGAGGGCTGGGCAGATTGCATATTCCTAGACTTCCAGAAAGCGTTTGACACTGTTCCACATGGGAGACTTATTAGGAAGCTGCAAGCAATATCTAGAATAGGTGGAAATGTCTTGGAATGGATAAAAACTTACTTAGAAGGAAGGGAAAAGAGGGTTAGAGTAAGACACTCAGTGTCTAAATGGAGAAGAGTTAGTAGTGGAGTTCCACAGGGTTCAGTTTTAGGGCCACTTTTATTCCTTGCATATGAAAATGACCTGCCAGAGTCTGTGAATTCCTTCATGAATATGTTTGCAGATGATGCAAAGATTGTGAAGAAAGTAGGAAACGAGAACAATGGTAGAGAACATCAGGAAGATCTAAATAATCTGCATGAGTGGTCAGAAAAGTGGCTAATGAAATTCAATACTTCAAAATGTAAGGTAATGAGAATGGGTACAATTGCAAGAAGGCCCAAGTTTGACTACTCGGTGGCTGGAGTACAACTTCAAGAGACAGAAAAGGAGAGAGATCTAGGAGTAAATATACTGGCAGATTTGTCTCCAGAAATACATATAAATGGCATAGTAAGGGCAGCATATGCCATCTTATCAAATGTAAGGGTAGCCTTCAGGCACATAGACAAGGAAATGTTCAGAAATATTTATGTAACCTATGTGAGGACAAAACTCGAATATGCAGCCCCCTTTTGGAATCCACACTTGAAAAAGCACATAGCTAAGCTTGAAAAAGTTCAAAGACATGCCACGAAACTGGTGCCAGAAATACGTAATCTCAGTTATGATGACAGGCTGAGGGAATTAGACTTACCATCACTCGAAGCTAGAAGATTGAGGGGAGATATGGTGACAGTCTTTAAATTCCTTCATGGTTATGATAGAGTGGATAGGATCGATATTTTGATAGGGCTGGCTCTAGAACTAGAGGTCATAGTTTGAAGCTTAACTTTTTTGCAGGATGTAAGGAAATACTTTTTCAGTGTAAGAGTAGTTGATAATTGGAATTCGCTAAGCGAGGAGGTAGTTAATTCTATCTCAATTCATATTTTTAAGGACAGGTATGATAAGTATCACTAAGTACAAAATGGAACCGATCAGGAGACGGGAAGATACGAGCTTTGGGCTCTTTCCCGTAAGCACAATTAGATAGTCACAATTAGGTAATCACATCTGCTTCTCTCTTTGCCTTGCTCACCACGTGCTTCGCTAACCTCCTCTTTGCACAATACCTTTCATTTGTCTCTACATTACCTACCTGCAACCATACCTAATAAGCCTGCTTCTTTTCAGCCACTACTGCACTCACTTGCTCATTCCAACATTCACTACCTTTCCTTTTACTTCCACCAGCTAGTCTCCTTCCACACACTGCCTTGGTACACTTCATAACCTCCTCCTTGAAACAGCCCCATTCTTCTTCCACTCCCGACTCCACTTTCTCTTTCACTACATTCCACACATTTCTCACACTAGCCTTATACTTACAGTCTTTCTCTTTCTTATATATATATATATATATATATATATATATATATATATATATATATATATATATATATATATATATATATATATATATATATATATATATATATATAGGAGGTCCCCTTTTAATGTCATTGTTCCATTCCTGACAGCTCACTTAACGCGGTTTTCGACTTAAGTCGGAACACACCTATACTTCGAGCCTAGGTCCCCCACTAATGCAAATAATACATACAGTACTCTAAGACATAAAAAATAATCCAAGTTCTACACTATGCAGTATTGCTTGTCTTTACTATTACTATTGTTACTTGGCACACGAATTAGTGTCTTAGGTTCGAGTCCAGGCCACAGCAAAATATGTTTTATGTTTTCACATTTGTTATTGCAGTTATTTATTTATTATTGATGCCTATATAGCATGGGATTTTAACTAAATGTGAAAACAAATCCACAAGTGAGTTTGGGGAGAAACTGTAATATAAACAAAATAGCATTCAGAAAGAATGCATTCTTTCCCGAGCATAGCTGTTAGCTGTGAGGTTTGATTTCTCTTTAGACCATCAGTGGTGTAGTTGGTTGCGCTTCGGAACCTATTTATGTGTCTTAGGTTAGAGTCTCGGCCAGGGGTAAAATATGACTCATGTTTATTTGACTATTATTAATGTCTATTTAGCATGGGATCTTAATTAAATGCAAAAACGAACCCACGAGTGAGGTCGAGAAGATGTATTACGAAAAAAAAAATTAAGAATATGTTCATTCCCTAGCATAGCATTTATCTGTGAGGTTTGCTTCTTCTTTAGACCTTCAGTGGTGTAGTTGATAGCACCTTATAACTAAATATGTGTCTTAGGTTTAAGTCCCGGCCAGAGGCAAAATATGCTTCATGCTTTCACTTATGTTAATGTGTTTATTTGAATATTTCTAAATGCCTGTATAGCATGAGACTTGAAGTAAATGCAGAAACGAAGCCACGAATGAGGTTAGTAAGAAGCTGTAATATGAATAAAGCAGCATTCAGAAAGAATGAGTATTCCCTAACATAGCGGTTAGCTGTGAGTTTTGATTCTTCTTTAGACCTTCAGTGCTGTACTTCGTAGCACCTTAGCACACTAATTATGTGCCTTAGGTTTGAGTCCCAGCCAGGGGCAAAATATGATTTTCTCCCTAAGGCACACAAGCAGTGTGCCAAGGCGAAAACGATTATACGACTGGAGGTAAAAGAGGAAAGAAGATCCTATCAGCTAACTTCTAGAGCTAGGGAATGAAAACACTCTTACTTAATGTCTTATGTTCATTTAAGCTCTTTTCCCAACCTCACCCATGGCTGGTTTTCAATTTAATTCAAATCTCTGCTGTATTTTACCCTTATAACTATTACAAGTACTTCTTATAAGATTCATTATGAATATGATAATAATATTATATTATTATTATTATTATTATTATTATTATTATTATTATTATTATTATTATTATTATTATTATTATTATTATTATTATTATTATTATTATTATTATCATTATTATTATTATTTCAATAATACCGTACTGAATTATTATTATTATTATTATTATTATTATTATTATTATTATTATTATTATTATTATTGACTTGATAGAGAGGCAATGTGGAATGTTTTGAGGTTATATGGAATTGATGGTAAACTGTTGCATGCAGTGAAGAGTTTGTATGAGGGCAGTAGAGCTTGTGTTAGGGTAGGGAATGGAGTGAGTGAGTGATTTCCAGTGAGTGTGGTACTGAGACAGGGATATGTGATGACACCATGGCTGCTCAATTTGTATATTGATGGAGTCGTAAGAGAGGTGAATGAGCGAGTGCGTGGTCGAAGTTTGAGATAGCAGATGGGGATGATAACGAGTGGGAGCTAAATCAGTTGCTGTTTGCAGATGCTACTGTGGTGGTGGCAGATTCAGGGGAGAAGCTGTCAGTTAGTGTTAGAATTTGGAATGGTGTTTGAGAGAAGGAAGTTGTGAGTGAATGTGGGAAAGAGTAAAGTTATGAGGTGTACATGAAATGAGGATGGTACTGGATTGAATGTTATGTTGAATGGAGAGACACTTGAGGCAGTTGATCAGTTTATGTATATAGGCTCGATTATAGCTGCAAATGGTGGAGTGGAAGCAGATGTGTGTCACAGAGTGAATGAAGGATGTAAAGTGTTGGGTGCATTTAAAGGAGTGATGAAGAATAGAGGGTTGGAAATGAATGTTAAGAAAGTTTTGTATGAGAAAGTTGCTGTGTCAACTGTGATGTATGGATCAGAGTTATGGAGTATGAAAGTAAGTGAGAGACGGAAACTAAATGTGTTTTAGATGAAATGTTATAGGAGTATGATTGGTGTATCTCGGTTTGATAGGGTTAGGAATGAAGTGGTGAGAGCAAGAACGGGGTGTGAGGAGGGAATTTGCAGCCAGAGTAGATATGAATGCTCTGAGATGGTTTGGCCATGCGGAAAGGATGGATGATGAAAGACTGCTGAAAAAGGTGATGAATACGAGAGCTGATGGGAGAAATGCTAGAGTAGGCCTAGGTTTGGGTGGATAGATGGAGAAAGGAGACCCCTAAATGATATGAGGATGGATGTGAGGGAAGCAAGTGAGCGTGCTGGGAATAGGAATGAGTGGAGCAGCTCTGATGGGTATCTGCTGTCACCACAGGGCTGCATCTTACATAGGTAGCCCTGTGGTAGGGGCAGTAGGGGAGTTGGCATTCATGAAGCAGCACAGGTTGTGGAAGAGCCGGGAGGATGGGCTGTGGCACTCCAGCAGTGCCATTAGAACGGTCGTAAGCTCCCTCGTCATTGCCCATAGAGCATAGTAATCCCCTTATTGTTTCTTTTTTGATGTCGGCTACCCCCCACTTAGGGGAGACAGCCAAGGTAGATAGATAGATAGATTATTAATATTTATTATTATTATTTTTTTTTTTATTATTATTATTATTATTATTATTATTATTATTATTATTACTATTATTATTATTATTATTATTATTATTATTATTATTATTATTATTATTATTATTATTATTATTATTATTATTATTATTATTATTATTATCTTACACTGTACTGTCTATATCTAATTTATCTAATTATGTTTTCTTTATGTCCAGAAAATCAATATATATCCCCAGTCCTGGTCACAGTTGGAAAGTTCGGTCGTCATATGTTGAGCAAGCTGTAAGTCAGAGACCCCCTGAATAGGGTCCCTGACTTACGATGTGCTCAACTTATAAAAACTGACTTTACAAGATTGGAACTGGGAATATCCATAGTTCTGTCTGACAAGATATCAAGATTACCACAATATCATTTAAGGTATTGAATTAC
>JAXCGZ010019333.1:60000-65852 GCA_037179515.1 Halocaridina rubra | reverse complement strand
TCATTTTCATATAAAGATCTAATGTGAGCACGCAGAGATGTTTCCTTATATTGCTATAACAAATATATATCTATATATATATATATATATATATATATATATATATATATATATATATATATATATATATATATATATATATATATAAACCTCCTTCCCGTCACAAAAATTACAAAAATAGAAAAATAAATAATATTCTCTGACCTTTTTACCTGTACCGGAAGTGAAAATGGGCGAACTCACTGGCAAATGTTTATACGGCCGCAGGGACAAGCGTAAATGCATCCGGACTGAGGAACCGCTTTAACCGAATTTCCTATATTCCTAATTGATAAGAAATATATATATATTATACCTAGTAGATAACAAAGCAAATTAATTAATAATAAATAGATGAAATATTACATAAAGAAATTATTTCCTTGTGTCAATGTCATGCTCTGCTTGAATGAAAATATCGGAACTCTCTCCTCTCTCTCTCTCTCTCTCTCTCTCTCTCTCTCTCTCTCTCTCTCTCTCTCTCTCTCTCTCTCTCTCTCTCTCTCTCTCTCTCTCTCTCTCTCTCTCTCTCTCTCTCTCTCTCTCTCTCTCTCTCACTTAGGTCTGTTTAGGAAAGTTTGTTTTATTATTATTGATTAGTAGTAGTATTTTTATCAGATAAGTTCTTAGGTTTTTTTTATAATATTTTGTGGTGTTTTATGAAGTTATTGAATATTATTAACTTTTGTTTATATATTTTATTTTTATATTCTTCTCCACTACAGCAATCTTTGAGTTGCTTGACCAATAATAATAATAATAATAATAATAATAATAATAATAATAATAATAATAATAATAATAATAATAATAATAATAATAATAATAATAATAATAATAATAATAATAATAACAATAATAATAGTAATAATGATAACAATGATGATGATGATGATGATAATAATAATAATGATACAATAATAATAATAATGATAATAATAATAATAATATTAATTATAATAATAATAATAATAATAATAATAATAATAATAATAATAATAATAATAATAATAATAATAATAATGATAATAATAATAATAATAATAATAATAATAATATAATAATAATAATAATAATAATAATAATAATAATAATAATAATAATAAGAAGAAGAAGAAGAAGAAGAAGAAGAAGAAGAAGAAGAAGAAGAAGAAGAAGAAGAAGAAGAAGAAGAAGAAGAAGAAGAAGAAGAAGAAGAAGAAGAAGAAGAATTGTAATAATAATAATAATCATCATCATCACCATAAGTGTAGACATATTCCTTTCCCTTTTCTTTCCTAGTACCGTTGGTCCCCCCCCCACTCCCGGTATCCTGCATGGTAGGTAAGAGTTTGCTCCCAAAATGGACAAACTTTCTTTTTAGGTTAAGAAATTACCCTACTTTTACTTGAAGTATGGTTTCGGTTTTACGTCACGAACTCCCTTTTCTACTAAGGGCTAGGACGGTTGCCTTCTTGCGAAGGACTTGTTTTGGCAGATGTAATCGTTACCCTGAGTGTATGCTCTTACTAACCTCAGTCCGTGACGGGGCGCGAACCTTCGACCTGCCGCCTCAGAGTCGCGGACGCTACCATTTTGCCACGGAAACTACACCTCCTACTTTTACTTGAAGTATGTTTAAGGTTAAAGAGAGTTGCATCCTTCTTGTACCAACTAACTTTCTAACTTTATCTTGGTCATTGGAGTCATCAGAATAACTGTTTCCCGTACCCACCTGGGCAGCTTAGTTTTGTATAAGAAAACTAGAAATGTAAATGAGTCATCTCCTTAATCCTCTTTAAAGTTGAATAACCCATAAATGGCTAAGTTAGGTCAAGTTCGAGTCATTATCTTATTTCATAGCGTGTTTTACGTCACGAACTCCCTTTTCTACCAAGGGCTAGGACGGTTGCCTTCTTGCGAAGGACTTGCTTTGGCAGATGTAATCGTTACCCTGAGTACATGCCCTTGCTAACCTCAGACCGTGGCGGGGCGCGAACCCTCGACCTGACGCCTCAAAGTCGCGGACGCTACCACCTGAGCCACGGAGACTACATTATCTAATTTCATGCAGTAGATGATTAAAATTACAGGTTGTTAAGGTGTATAGCCATATAGCTTACAGTAACCACCCGTACAGATTAGCTCACAAAAGCCTTAATTAAAATATAAATTTATTTCCCTCACTGGATAACTAGAATATCTATTTGTTAGGTAATTTGGTGAGATAATTGATGTACCCTCTTGGGTATTTGATTGAACCAAGTTCTGTATTTGAATTTTAGATTATTTTCTTATGTAATCGGCGTTTCATTTCATAATTTTATTAGCAAATTATATCCTGTTTGTCCTAGGCACCTCCCATCTTTCTCAATCCGCGTTGCTCATTGGTCGGTTGAATTAAAGTCCAGTCTAAGAATCTAACTTATTCTCTTTTGTGATTTGAGTTTTACTACCTGGTTTTATAATGAGATTATATCCTATATGTTTTGGGCTCCTCCCACTTTCCAAATCCTCGTTGCCTATTGACTGTTGGGTTAAGTCTAATATAAGAATGTTTCTTTTTCTCTTTTTTAATCTAAGTTTTATATTATTATTTTTATAATAGATTTATATCCTATTTGCCCTACGGTACTCCCACCTTTCCTAATCCTAACGGGTCGCAAGGATTGGAATTCACACTTCATTTCTCAACTCCAACTTGCCTGTGTCCAGCTCCATTCAAATGGGCTCTAATTGCGACCTAAAACGGTGTCCATAGACTCCACACAGCATTGCTCAATGTTTGAAGATAACCTCTCACGGTTTATAATAAATGACTGTGCTATTTGTACATGCCACAAGTCATATTATGCTTACTCATCGTTCTCTCTGTCTTTGAAATGTAATTTCTGTCGTCTGCTTCCGGCATTTAGGGTCATTACGTTTTCTACCTTATTCCGTGCTTGTGCAACCGCGAAACGCACTCTAATGACCAGTCACCAACGTGTAATAAGGCGGAACACATACGGTCATTTTTCCCCTCTCACGAAATGCACATAAATTTGCTTCTATTTTTACTTCGATATTGAGTTTGTATGTCTTAATTATAAAAGTTTCTAAATTGTGGGTATTTTTCTGTTAGAAAGAGTAGTAGTAGTAGTAGTAGTAGTAGTAGTAGTAGTAGTAGTAGTAGTAGTAGTAGTAGTAGTAGTAGTAGTAGTAGTAGTAGTAGTAGTAGTAGTTAAAAACTAACCTCGACTACTGGACCCTCTGCCTATTTACAGCAACTCTGGTTATTCCAGATCAGGGTTCATTAACTCGGTTCGTAAACCCAGATTGTCACTCAGTGACTCTTCAGTGACCCTGCTCTTAATACAGAAAACACATTTATCATACTCTTTAATTTCTAACTTGCAGAACTAGCTTAGGACTTTTTTATTTTTACTATTTTTACAGTTTAAAATAGCATGAAATTCCTATTTGTATTATGACGTCAAAGAAAATATGACTCATTATAGATTTCATTTTTGAAACTTTTATATGTGAAACAGTTTAGATAAGTAATTATGTGTACTGTGTGTATGTATGTATGTATGTATGTATGTATGTATGTATGTATGTATGTATGTATGTATGTATGTATGTATGTATGTTTGTATGTATGTATGTGTATCCTGAATTGTTATAGTCCTTTCTGCGTTTTAAATGCCTCAAAACTTGACACATATAATTCTTCTTGGTCAGGATTCGAACACACAACCATAGGACAATGCATCAATGTACTCTGGTCCTCACCGACTTTTTTTTTTTACGAGTGTGACACCAGAATGCCCCCCCCCCAAAAAAAAATAATAAAACTGCCCTCATCGGGTCTGGGAACGAAGAAAACATAGTAAAGAGAAACAGAGATGGAGAGTGCTGTGACTTGTCAGATGGGAACGGATAATAAGAGATGTGTTACGAATATCTGCTGTTGATGTATAAATAGAAGTCTGAAGGTCTTTTTTTGTCACTACTAATGTCTGTTCGAATGGACACAGATTGGTTCTGAGAGCACTCTACTGATAAAACCGTGTTCGAGCCCCATCGCGGGGCGGTAGGAATGGCAACCGGGCTTAAAACTTCATTTTTACCCTGTGTGCACCTCCATTGCAACGGCAAAACAATATGTGTCACTGTTAATTTCTATTCGGATTTGAGTGAGCACAGGTTGGAACTTGGCATTAAGGCTAGATCCCACTCTTAGCGACCCGCGATAGGACCGAATCTGGGTTTGTCACCTCCCGATTCTAATGCTCTAGCCACTGCGCTACTGCGGGTCTTTAGAGTGTTTATATATATATATATATATATATATATATATATATATATATATATATATATATATATATATATATATATATATATATATATATATATATATATATATATATATATATATATATATATATATATATATATATATATATATATATATATATATATATGGGTATGGGTGTGTGTGTGTGTGATTACCTAATTGTGATTACCTAATTGTGTTTACGGAAAAGAGCCCAAAGCCCGTATCTTCCTGTCTCCTCATCGGTTCCATTTTAGACTTAGTCATACTTATCATACCTGTCCTTAAAACTATGGATTGAGATAGCATTAACTACCTCCTCGCTTAGCCAATTCCAATTATTAACTACTCTTACACTGAAAAAGTATTTCCTTACATCCTGCAAACAAGTTTTCTTACGAAGCTTCAAACTATGACCTCTAGTTCTAGAGCCAGCCATATCAAAATATCGATCCCTATCCACTCTATCATAACCATGAAGAAATTTAAAGACTGTCACCATATCCCCCCTCAATCTTCTAGCTTCGAGTGATGGTAAGTCTAATTCCCTCAGCCTCTCATCATAACTGAGATTGCGTATTTCTGGCAACAGTTTCGTGGCATGTCTTTGAACTTTTTCAAGCTTAGCTATGTGCTTTTTCAAGTGTTACATATGTGTGTGTGATTACCTAATTGTGTTTACGGGAAAGAGCCCAAAGCTCGTATCTTCCCGTCTCCTGATCGGTTCCATTTTAGACTTAGTCATACTTATCATACCTGTCCTTAAAACTATGGATTGAGATAGCATTAACTACCTCCTCGCTTAGCCAATTCCAATTATCAACTACTCTTACACTGAAAAAGTATTTCCTTACATCCTGCAAAGAAGTTTTCTTACGAAGCTTCAAACTATGACCTCTAGTTCTAGAGCCAGCCATATCAAAATATCGATCCCTATCCACTCTATCATAACCATGAAGGAATTTAAAGACTGTCACCATATCCCCCCTCACTCTTCTAGCTTCGAGTGATGGTAAGTCTAATTCCCTCAGCCTCTCATCATAACTGAGATTGCGTATTTCTGGCACCAGTTTCGTGGCATGTGTGTGTGTGTGTGTGTGTGTGTGTGTGTGTGTGTGTGTGTGTGTGTGTGTGTGTGTGTGTGTGTGTGTGTGTTTGTGTGTGTGTGTGTGATGAAGGTGTAATTTTGTTATGTTAAATTGTGAAATTTTCAAACTTGGTAGTAATATCAATTACACAAATATTAAAAGAAGGAAATAAGTAAACACTGTCTTTGCTACCATGATACACCGACAACATTCGATATAAAATAGTTTTTTTTTCTAAATATAAATAAATAATGCAAGCACGTAGTTTGTTATGGTACACAGCACGTATCATATTTGATAAAAAAAAAAAGTACTTTAAAATCATCATCGTTCCTTCTTCTTCTTCTTCTTCTTCTTCTTCTTCTTCTTCTTCTTCTTCTTCTCTTCTTCTTCTTCTTCTTCTTCTTCTTCTTCTTCTTCTTCTT
>JAXCGZ010019333.1:52500-57500 GCA_037179515.1 Halocaridina rubra | reverse complement strand
TGGACAGGTATAATGGAGGGGTTGCCAGAGATGTTTCTTTTGGTCTTATTTTACCAAGTAGTAGGTTGGCCCATGGTACAGCCGCCCGTTGTGATACTACAGCTGAAGGGTCATGTGGACTTAAATAAGACTGTCCATACAGGACAGTTCGATGTTAAGTCTTCCTTCAGTTACGGTTCTCTTTCTATGCCTACATCAACACCGAATATTCCTGGATATTCGTTATACATATCTTCTTATTCCTTCACATCTGACAAGTCACAATACTCCCCATCTCTGTTTCTCTTTATGTTTTATTCGTGCCCAGGCTCGATGAGGGTAGATTTATTAATTTTTTGGCCAGTCCTAGTGTCACAATCATACAAAAAAAAAAGAAATAACTTTAACTGTGTTCAGCCGATGTTTTTGCTGGTTGATGTGATTATTATAATATAAATGACAGTGATAATAATAATAATAATAATAATAATAATAATAATAATAATAATAATAATAATAATAATAATAATAATAATAATAATAATAATAATAATAATAATGATAATAATAATAATAATAATAATAATAATAATAATAATAATAATAATAATAATAATAATAATAATAATGATAGTAATAAGAGTAATAATAATAATAATAATGATAGTAATAATAATAATAATAATAATAATAATAATAATAATAATAATAATAATAATAATAATAATAATAATAATAATGATAATAATAATAATAATAATAATAATAATAATAATAATAATAATAATAATAATAACAATAATAATAATAATAATAATAATAATAATAATAATAATAATAATAATAATAATAATAATAATAATAATAATAATAATGTCATTGATAGCCATAGAAATAGCAATGAGAGTCATAATGATAATAGTAATAATAATCTTGGGTCAACCGCAGTGTAGGTACTTGCTCACCTTCCCTGCGGATGACCCAAGCAATATGATGGGGGGGGATGGCAATCCTACATCCCCAAGAAGTGTGATTAAGGTGTGTTTTGGCTTGTGGTGAATTTGTGCTATTTGGCTAGGCCACCCCCTATCATGGGTGAATGGGACCATTGTATAATAATAATAATAAAAATAATAATAATAATAATAATAATAATAATAATAATAATAATAATAATAATAATAATAATAATAATAATAATAATAATAATAATAATAATAATAATAATAATGTCATTGATAGCCATAGAAATAGCAATGAGAGTCATAATGATAATAGTATTAATAATCTTGGGTCACCCGCAGTGTAGGTACTTGCTCACCTTCCCTGCGGATGACCCAAGCAATATGATGGGGGGGGGGATGGCAATCCTACATCCCCATGAAGTGTGATTAAGGTGTGTTTTGGCTTGTGGTGAATTTGTGCTATTTGGCTAGGCCACCCCCTATCATGGGTGAATGGGACCATTGTATAATAATAAAAATAATAATAATAATAATAATAATAATAATAATAATAATAATAATAATAATAATAATAATAATAATAATAATAATAATAATAATAATAATAAAATGATGATTATGAATATTGATGATGATGATGATGATGATGATGATGATGATGATGATCATTATTATTATTATTATTATTATTAGTAGTAGTAGTAGTAGTAGTAGTAGTAGTAGTAGTAGTAGTAGTAGTAGTATTGATGTTATTTGAAGACATATATATATATATATATATATATATATATATATATATATATATATATATATATATATATATATATATATATATATATATATATATATATATGCGCAATTGCATTACATTTATTTCATCAGTAATAATAATAATAATAATAATAATAATAATAATAATAATAATAATAATAATAATAATAATAATAATAATTAATAATAATAAGAGTAATACTAATACTACTACTAATACTACTACTATTAATAATAATAATAATAAGAAGAAGAAGAAGAAGAAGAAGAAGAAGAAGAAGAAGAAGAAGAAGAAGAAGAAGAAGAAGAAGAAGAAGAAGAAGAAGAAGAAGAAGAAGAGCAATAATAACCAGGGGAAGCAGAGGAAGTGAAAGAAAGTGGGAAAAGCATTTTCTAGGACATGGCTAGTAAAGGATGGTGAGCCAGTAATGATCAACTAGTGTTGGGGAGCTACGTATAGGGGGGGGGATTGGGGTGGTAGGAGTACTGAATGGGCATTTCGGCATCCCAGTTCTGTCGCTTTGCACCTGCTCTATTCTCGATGCTGATTGGCCGACGGGCTTTGAGGTCAAGCTAGATGCAGCATCTCTCTCTCTCTCTCTCTCTCTCTCTCTCTCTCTCTCTCTCTCTCTCTCTCCTCTCTCTCTCTCTCTCTCTCTCTCTCTCTCTCTCTCTCTCTCTCTCATTTATATAGCCAGGTTTCTCGGCCTACTTTATATATTCAATTTCTTCTTCCTCTCTCTTAATCTTCGTTATTTTGTAAATGGTCAGTCTCTCTCCTCTCTCTCTCTCTCTCTCTCTCTCTCTCTCTCTCTCTCCTCTCTCTCTCTCTCTCTCTCTCTCTCTCTCTTCTCTCTCTCTCTCTCTGTATATATATATATATATATATATATATATATATATATATATATATATATATATATATATATATATATATATGGTAGGAAGAGCCCATTAAACAAAGCAACGAATATATATATATATATATATATATATATATATATATATATATATATATATATATATATATATATATATAAAAAGTACTTATTAATTAATAAGTACTTTATATATATATATATATATATATATATATATATATATATATATATATATATATATATATATATATATATATATATATATATATATATATATAATTTCTCTCTCTACTCTCTCTCTCTCTCTCTCTCTCTCTCTCTCTCTCTCTCTCTCTCTCTCTCTCTCTCTCTCTCTCTCTCTCCTCTCTCTCTCTCTCATATTTGTAGTCAGTTTTTCCTTTCTCTCTGTTTTATATTGTCGGTTTTCTTTCTTTCACTAAGGTACTGTTTTCATTAATCATGGAGTGTTTATATGAAATAATTTAAAGTCTCTAAAAATACTCTTTACATATTAAAACCACATGTGTTCGTGCTTGTAAATAAAAAACAAAAGTTATCTTTCCAACAAGAGGAAACTATTATATAAATGATAAGAGTCTAGCTAGCTCGCAGACGGGTATGCACTCTAATTACAAGATGTTTGTATTGAATATGAAGATAGTGATACATACAAGCTTTCGGTTGAAATAGTGACAGCAAAGAGTGCAAAAGCACTAATTGAAGAAATGTCTTAACCTGCATTTCCCTATTCTCCCCTTCTACATCCTGCTAATAACTGCTTCTACCTGCTAACTACTGCTTCGTATTTCTTCTTCCAGCAATTCTAAAGCTACAGTCTATGTTGAAGAGGCCTCAAAAATATCATGACGAGGCAGATTTTAGCAGGATCTGATAAAAAAAAAAAGCACTAATTGAAGAAATGTCTTAACCTGCATTTCCCTATTCTCCCCTTCTACATCCTGCTAATAACTGCTTCAACCTGCTAACTACTGCTTCGTACTTCTTCTTCCAGCAATTCTAAAGCTACAGTCTATGTTGAAGAGGCCTCAAAAATATCATGACGAGGCAGATTTTAGCAGGATCTGATAAAAAAAAGAAAAAGCACTGCTTTGAGAAATGTCTATGCCTGCATATCCCCATTTCTCCCTGCGATATCCTGCTAATAACTGCTTCTACCTGCTAACTACTGATTTTTACTTCTTCTATCAATTCTAAAACTACAGTCTATGTTGAAGAGGCCTCAAAAACTTCATGACGAGGCAGATTTCAGCAGGATCAGATGGTTAGACTGATTTTTCTTGTTAAAGGTGTGGCCATATCTCCAAAGGGGTTACCCTTAATCATTCCCAGAGGAGTTCAGTGTCCTCTACCTCCTGTGGCTAATCTTCCCTTCTTTTATTCTCCATTTTCTTCTTTTTCCTTAATTGGGACAAAAATACCTCCTTCGCGTTTCCCTGTGTATCGAAAATGTCTACTCAGTGAGGGCGAAGAGAAAGGACTGGGGTTTCCATCTCTTCGACTTATCCTCCCGCGAAGAGTCAAGGCATACGAGGGAATTCTGGTGGAAAACCTGCAACCAGAACCCTGGTATTTGGGTTTATGAATGTGGCTGGTTGTGGAACGATTAAGAGTTAAAAGGTTGGAGATAAGTAGCATATTTGTGAGAGGAAAGATGGATTTATTAGAACTGAGTGACTCAAATATGAAATGATGTGTGCCTTGACTTAGCCACCCCATCTGTGGCCCTTGTATAGAGATAGATAGATAGATAGATAGATAGATAAATATAGCAGCCCAGTGCCGGTCCCAAGCCCGGAAAAATGGAGAGGGTTGGCGTCAGGAAGGGCATCCGGCTGTAAAACCCTTTTGCCAAAACCCATGGATAGCAGTCGAGAGAATACCGAAGATGGCCAGGCCGTACCCCGCTCACGCGACGCACAGAGGAGCCCGACCTCTGTTGAAACTGGACGAGGGTTACCGCATCAATATGGACGGGTGCGGCTAAAGAAGCAAGTCCATACCCTGAGGATTGCTACTCTTAACATCGGTAGCATGACCGGTAGAGGAGGAGAAGTTGTGGATTTGATGGAGAGAAGGAAGATTAACATACTGTGTGTACAAGAGACAAGATGGAAAGGAAATAAAGCGCGAGATTTGGGTGGAGGCTACAAGTTGATATACAGTGGAGTGGATGAGAGAGGAAGAAATGGAGTGGGTGTGGTGCTAGACCCCCAAACCAAGGAGGAGCTGGTGGAGGTGGTGAGGAAGAGGAGCAGGATTTTGAGGATCAAGTTGGTATATGGTCAGGAAGCAATAAACGTGATCAGCGCATATGCCCCCCAAGTTGGGTGCGATGACGCAGAGAAGGAAACGTTCTGGCAAGAAATGGACGAAGTACAGAGGG
>JAXCGZ010019333.1:12500-47500 GCA_037179515.1 Halocaridina rubra | reverse complement strand
TGAGGTAAAGAGTTACAAGCGTGTTCATCCCCCAGCTCCAGCAGTTATCTGAGAGGTTTTTGTCTTCTCTTATGCCTTTGATGGTACCGTTGGCAGCGCCTTGGCACATTTTTTTAATGTGTCCTAGGTTCTAATCCCGGCCAGAGGCCAAAATATGTTTCATAATTGACTATAAACAAATGACAGTATTTTCAAAGCAATTAGAATATTATATTACATTTAAAAGTGTATTTTTTGTAACTTAGAAAATAACTTTAACATTTTCTATATCAGCGGTCTGGTGTTAGCAAGAACATGCCCTCAAGGTAACGATTACACCTGCCAAAACCAAAGTTGTTTTCAAGAAGGCTCCGTCCTAGCCCTTAGTAGAAAATAGGAGTCCGTGACGTAAAACCGATCATAGTCTTACAGTGCAACCTCGAGTCCCCGTTAGCGTAGTGGTTAAAATATTCTACTCGGAACGTGACAGACCTATGATCAACCCCACCGTGTAGCGTTAGGAAAGGCATTTCACCTTAATTCCCCAGCTCCAGTCTGTCTCTTTCCGCTTCTGTAATTGTGATTAACAGTAATACATAAAACATTTAGAACACGACCTCTGGGAAATTTTGTACTTGGCTCACGGACGCCCTCCTAGGGGTCTGCGGACCACTGATTGTGAACCACTGCCTTAAAGAGTCAAACACCTGTTCTCTTGCATGTAAGCATGTGACGGGTGGTTCGTACAGAGGGAAGGTAAAAGGAATAGATAAATAAATAAATAAATAAATAAATAAATAATATGTGAAGTATACACACAAAAAAACATTCAAAACACACACACACACACACACACACACACACACACACACACACACACACACACACACACACACACATATATATATATATATATATATATATATATATATATATATATATATATATATATATATATATATATATATATATATATATATCGATCGATCGATCGATCGATCGATCGATCGAGAGAGAGAGACAGAGAGAGAGAGAGAGAGAGAGAGAGAAAACTGAAGAACTTTCATAGCACTTAAAATACTCTGAACTTCATATATACATTCCAATCTCAGTCAGTAATAATAATAATAATAATAATAATAATAATAATAATAATAATAATAATAATAATAATAATAATAATAATAATAACGCCGAAAAGAGGTCCCAATTGCATTGTTTCAGAAAATGCACTGTCATCCATTAACCCCCCCCCCCATTTCCCCGACTTTAATAAGTACGTTGACTTCTCTTTTGCAGGAAGAAGAGACAGTGACCCATATTTCCCATAACTTTTCACTCACCTCCCATTGAAACACATTTCAGAGTGAATATCATTTCACTGGTTTTCGTCGAGTTTCTTTTATTTTCGCATTTTGGGTTTATTTAATATTATCTATTTATTTGTAACTTCTGTATAGTTTAGTTGACTATGTTTTGTTTAGCGATGTATCTCTGTTTAAGTAATTTGGCAGTGTTCTTATCTATCTGTCTATCTATCTATCTATCTATCTATCTATCTGTCTATCTATCTATCTATCTGTTTTCTTATCTGTCCAGGATTGTAATTGATTATCTGATAATAATAATAATAATAATAATAATAATAATAATAATAATAATAATAATAATAATAATACAATATTAACTGACAAAGTATTTGATACAGGCAGGCGAACAGGGCAAATTTTATTAGATTCATGTGTGCGTATAGAGATAGATAGATACATAAATGTATGGATAGATTGACAGATAGACGCGCGCTCCTAAATGCTAAATTGTTATTGGCCCAGATGTTAACGGTTCAGACGACCATTGGTTGGCTGGTTTAACCCCGCCTTACGATCATATCCTACGACAGAAGGGCAAGATCATATTCTACAACGACTCTTGTATGTGTATAGGAACTGTAACAACAATTTTGTTAGGGATCATATGCTAAAAAGTCATATTTTTTGGTGGATATGAGACATGATCATATGTCATATGCACCCAGCGTACCACGAGGTGTATATCAACTCTCCTTCTTGGGCAGTGGTTAGAGCACTCGACTCAGAAAATGACAGTCTCGTGTTCGAACCCACCGCGGGTCGTTAGGAAGGGCATCCATACTTGATTCCCCAGCACCAAACTGTCCGTGTCCACCCTTATATGGAGATTGATAATTACACATAAATCAGCATAAAGTAGCAATATATATATGTTTATTCACCGATAAATAGACAACAAAATATTCTGTTAAAAAAATTTTAAAAATTAATATTATACTCCGTTCATGTTTACTTCTCCTAAGGAATATTTCAGTCCCTTTCGAAAGTGTTAATTAAAAATGTCTAGTTTTTACCGTTTTTTACTGAGTTATCTAGGCGTTTCTTCACATGGAAAGATTTTCTATTGAAAGAGCTTATAGGATAATAATTACACTCCGTGTATATCCATCTATGGAAACTGTAAAAACTTATATAACTTTAAAGGCATTTCAAAAGAGGCATGGAAATGAGGAAAGCTCCTTTGCTACGAGCCAGTCAGAGGTAGTAATCACTAACTTTGCTCCTCCCACAAGTACCAGTTCACCAATGGCGTTGCAACCTGTTTTGGTCCACCAATCACAAGCCCACTTCTTATGATGTCAGAAGTGTTTACCTGGTATGCTGTGCGAGATCTCTTTTAGTGTAAGATTTTCTTTGTATAGTATATGGGTGTTTATTTATGTCTTCATTTGTTGTTGTTGTTGTTGTGTGTGTGTGTGTGTGTGTGTGGTGTGTGTGTGTGTGTGTGTGTGATTACCTAATTGTGATTACCTAATTGTGTTTACGGGAAAGAGCCCAAAGCTCGTATCTTCCCGTCTCCTCATCGGCTCCATTTTATACTTAGTCATACTTATCATACCTGTCCTTAAAACTATGGACTGAGATAGCATTAACTACCTCCTCGCTTAGCCAATTCCAATTATCAACTACTCTTACACTGAAAAAGTATTTCCTTACATCCTGCAAAGAAGTTTTCTTGCGAAGCTTCAAACTGTGACCTCTAGTTCTAGAGCCAGCCATATCAAAATATCCATCCCTATCCACTCTATCATAACCATGAAGGAATTTAAAGACTGTCACCATATCCCTCCTCACTCTTCTAGCTTCCAGTGATGGTAAGTCTAATTCCCTCAGCCTCTCATCATAACTGAGATTGCGTATTTCTGGCACCAGTTTCGTGGCATGTCTTTGAAATTTTTCAAGCTTAGCTATGTGCTTTTTCAAGTGCGGATTCCAAAAGGGGGCTGCATATTCGAGTTTTGGCCTCACATAGGTTACATAAATATTTCTGAACATTTCCTTGTCCATGTGCCTGAAGGCTACCCTTACATTTGATAAGAATGCATATGCTGCCCTTACTATGCCATTTATATGTATTTCTGGAGACAAATCTGCCAGTATGTTTACTCCTAGATCTCTCTCATTTTCTGTCTCTTGAAGTTGTACTCCAGCCACCGAGTAGTCAAGCTTGGGCCTTCTTGCACTTGTACCCATTCTCATTACCTTACATTTTGAAGTATTGAATTTCATTAGCCACTTTTCTGACCACTCATGCAGATTATTTAGATCCTCCTGAAGTTCTCTACCATTGTTCTCGTTCTCCACAATCTTTGCATCATCTGCAAACATATTCATGAATGAATTTACAGACTCTGGTAGGTCATTTACATATACAAGGAACAAAAGTGGCCCTAAAACTGAACCCTGTGGAACTCCACTACTAACTCTTCTCCATTCAGACACTGAGTGTCTTACTCTAACCCTCTGTTCCCTTCCTTCTAAGTAAGTTTTTATCCATTCCAAAACATTTCCACCTATTCTAACCATTGATTGCAGCTTCCTAATAAGTCTCCCATGTGGAACAGTGTCAAACGCTTTCTGGAAGTCTAGGAATATGCAATCTGCCCAGCTCTCTCTTTCCTGTAAGATTTGGCTTACCTCATCATAAAATTCTAATAAGTTTGTTACTGTTGATCTACCTTCTCTGAAGCCATGTTTTTTTTTTTTTTTTTTTTTTTTAAAGAGTGTGACACCGGGACAGGCAGAAACTGCCCAAATCAACAAAGGCCCGGTCACGAGAAAATACCAAGACGAAGGAAAAGAAAAAGTTAAGGGCAAGGCAGAGATGAGGTAATGTCACACAAAGGAAAACGACAGACAGAAAAAACAGTCAAAGTAAAGAGGACCCAGAGATATGGAGGACTAGGCTCTGAGATGACGATAGATCTGCTTTTTGAAGGATGAAAGGTCATAAGAATTAGGAAAGACAGAAGGAGGAAGAGAGTTCCAGAGTCTGGAGGTAGATGGGAAGAAGCAGTCGCTGCACCGACCAATCCGCGAGCTACAAATCTCCACACAGTACCTGTGAGATGAGGCCGCTTGGCGAGTGTTACGCAGCCTCGGCAGTGGAGGAGGGATGCAACTCGCCAACTCATCAGAGCAGCGATGGAAGTAGTAACGATAGAAAAGCGAAAGGGAAGATACCTTACGGCGAAGAGAGAGAGAATCCAGGTTAGAAGTAAGAGAAGGATCATTAATGAGTCTAACTGCCTTAGATTGAACCCTATCAAGTAGATAAGTAAAGGAAGAAGCACCCCAGATGTGTGATCAGTATTCTAAGCAGGGGCGGATAAGACCTTTGTAAATTTTAAGTAACTGCAAAGAGGAAAAGTAATAACGAAAACGAAACAAAACCCCCAATTTTTTGGATGAAGATTTAGAAATTTGGATTATGTGATTCCTCCATGACAAGTTAGAGGCTATATGGATTCCTAATATATTGATAGAGTTAAGAGGGTAAATTTCATTAGTTTCGAAGACAATAGGGTCATCAGGAGGAGAAGAAGATAAAGAGATAGCCAGAAACTGACAAAAAGTTGAAGGATTCCAAGTGAAGAGAGATATGTTTCCTTGTGTGTGTTTGTGTGTGTGTGTGTGTGTGTGTGTGTGTGTGTGTGTAGGATTACTTATCATTATATCAGTCATTCTCATGAGCGGAATAAAATTAAAATTTTGTGATACGTGATTGGTCAGAATTAAAATAGTGGAAGTTTTTTTACGGCTAGATGCCTCTCCTGACACCAACTCTTTCTGTGTATCAGGTTAATTGTGCCAAGGAAAAGAGGAAGAGATGAATTTTAGTCTGCTCTTACTTCTGCCTTGTCCTTACGCTGCTACTTTTTCTGAAACGTTTTCTTGGTGCCCGGGCCCGAAGAGGGGAATTTTCTTTACCCGTCCCGGTTTCACAAAATAAAAAAAAGAAATTCTTCACGAGTTTGGCACTCCCCCCCCCCCCATTTGAGTGCCAAAGCCCATGTTAATGTTGCACATAAAATTTCCGAAATAAATATACGGGGTTTCCACGCCACGAATGAATTGTAGTGTCATTTATAGTCATTTTGGTTGGGGGAAGGGCAACCGTCATAGCGTAACCGATAGAGTGCTCGTACTCGGCTCGGTAGGGTGGTGAACCCACTTCTGAGTCTATTGCGGGGCGATAGGAAGGGCATCCAGCCTTAACTCCCTAGCTTCTATCCATCTGTGACCATTTAAAATATAAAAAAAGCAAATAAAACTCTTTTTGTGACTTCAGGAGGCGATTCATTTTCTCACTTCTCCTATTGCTGCAGTTGTTGGTTTTTTTCCTTATCATGTTACAATGAGTCCCCATCCAAATGGGGGTGGACACAGACAGACTGGAATTGGGGGATTAAGGTTGCATGTCCTTCCTAACGCCCTACGATGGACTCGAACCGGGGTTAATCACTCCTTATTAATTAGACATGGAACATATTGATAAAAGATCAAATCGTTTAACCTAATCCTTTTCTCACATGAATGACCTTTGACCTCGCTAACCAAGGTAACCTCTTATATACCTATCTTTCTATACAAAAAAATAATAATAATAATCCCTCTTATAAGAGTGTGGCTGAGTTAAAGCTAAAAACTTTGACTCTTTATGGGAAGAAAATACAAAGGAAGGGATTCTTAGTCCTCTTGTTCCGCCTCATTTGGTCGACTTTTACGACTCGCAGGGGAAGACGAAGGAGGTATTCTTCGGTCCCTCCGTGTTGAACACTGGCAAGGTAAAATAATGCTTAAACAGCATACCTCTGTGTTACAGTAGTGGTCATTCTGCTAGATGCATTTGCGCTAAAAGCAAATATTTTTATAAACATTCTATTGCTTTCTCTTTTAGTACAGGTGTGGCCACCCTGTTTGCTTTGGCTGAGCAGGAAATTGCATGATTATTGTTTGCTGTTTAATGTCACTAATACCAGTTCGAAATGTTGTGGACACAGCCAGCTTCGAGGTTGCACTTCCGAAGTTGAGCACTTTAACCACTGTGCACCAGTTCCCTCATTAGGATATTGCATCTTGTGCTACCGTTAGTCCCAAATTATATGCGGGTGGACACAGACAGGCTGGAGCTGGGGAATCAGGGATGGGTGCCTTTCCTAATGCCCCACGGTGGGATCAAACACAGGTTTGTTGTTTCTCGAGTTGAGACACATACTCAATATATGCACCAGTGTCAAAAATAGTCCCCATTTGAATGGGGGAGGACACATACTCGATACAATAAGTAATAACTAATTGTCAGATTCATTATAGCAGAGCCAGTGGCTGAGTAGCTACAGGGATGAAATTAAGAGAATGTAATACCAATTAGTAATTTTTATTAAAAGTTTAAAAAACTAAAGATGAGACTCATAGCTTACCACATGAACATATTGAAGGATTTTTGGCCTGCAATAAAAACATTAAGAATACCATAAAACCAAATTTATGCCAGACACCAAATTTCCTAAAGGTTGCAATTTTTGTTTTCCTTAAACTACATAATATACTAAACAAAGAGTTGCAAGATATACTTTCAAAACATTAAAAAATATATATATATAATTTCAATCACATTCAAGTTACATGCAACATATGTGAGACTTAACTTCTAAAAAATATGTACTCTTAATTTTAGTAAGGCAAAAAAAGGCTGGATGCTCTTCCTAACGCCCCATGGCGGGATCGTATCCTCGTTTGGCTCGCCCGTTCCTGAACTGGGACCTCGAGCACTGAACAACCAAATCCCTCATTTTGCACAGAAATGTGTAAATGTGACTAAGTATCATACTTTATTTATATACTCTGCCCAGGCTCTATTAACGAAGAAATCAATACGCAATATTTTATATTGCATGCATGAAAATATTGTTGATATCCTCTTATCAACAGGTTTTTGAACACCCAGAATGTATTTAAGAGAAGATTAATAGGCAATATATTATACTGTATACATGCTAATTTCTTCGTGTAACCTCTGAACACACATTAGTCTAACATAACTCATTCAGAATTTCACACGCTATCAGTATTGGTGCTGCAGCATTAAATTAGATTAATTCTGACACAGTACTCTGTAGTATAAAATTTTACTAAAATTATATAAATACCTTCTAGAGGGCAAGAATACCTCCTTCATGGCCCCATGTGTGTAAAAGTCAAGTAAATGAGGCGAAGTGAGGGCACTGGGATTCCCCTCATTTTTATTTTCCTCCTACAGAGTCAAGTTATTGCCGAGACTCTGCTCCCCCCATATTAACCATCTCGCGCACGGTGACGCCAATGGCGTGTATAAATTTTAAGGGCTTAAGTGCACCGGGATGCCATTGGCGTCCAATTGAAAAAAAATAGTAATTTTAAATAGCTACATTCATGCCAATGACTTAATTTTTTGGTTGAACTTAAGTGTCCTCACTCTACAGAATGAACTAATTAGTAACCCTCTCCAGTGACGTGGCTTTGAGGGCAAGGCATAAAACAAAGGCAGTTTCAGTCTCCCTCACTCATTCACTCAGACCGTACATCTCTTTATACGCACTTTATTCCATGTCCTTAACCTTCCTATGAATTATTATTTCTCTTTTTTTATTGATTTATGAAAAACTACAACAAATAACGAAGTCATGGATATACTATGTATATGATAAACGTAGGATAGGGGGAGAAAAATAGCTCAGAAACAAGATATCTCGGCGCCCTAGAAAAATTCCGGCCAGAAACAGGATTTCACAAATGAGCACGGAAAAGAAAACTTATTGAAACATACGGTGCACAAGAGGGTTAAGACGGATTATGGCTTTTGAATATAGATAGATGATTTTATTAAGACAGACAAGATAAACATGAGTAATGTGAAAAATTTACTTCTAAAACTGGATTTATATACTTTGGCTTCACCCCTTATCCTATGGGGTTAGGTTTCAGTACCTTGTGCACCTGTAAGCATGCATATTATAGAACAATATACATAGTATTCTTTTCCTATACATGATGCATACACAAGACCCTTATACATACTTGAAACAAAAGATAATATGGAACCATATACTGTACTGTATAGTACATAATACAGATTTGTTTTCCTTTAATACATACTTACACATCATAATCATTGATTCATATATTAGGAACGAGATTAATAACAAAAACTAATAATAACACAGACAATTTTAAAATATGCAACTGTCATGTTTATTTCTAGTATACATTGAATACTTTACCCCTGGGGCAAGGCAAATGGGGCAGAGTGAGAGGACTGGGAACCTTCTACTTTGTATTTTCCTCCCCCAGAGCAAAGTTTTTTGCTTAGACTTAGCCATCCCCATTATAAGAGGGATTATGGCTTTTGCATACAAATAGCTAATTTGACCGGGGAAAATTGAAAATGTGGCCAGTCATTCCTTCGATACGAGGAAACCATTGTATACATAAATGCTTACATAACACAACTGTGAACATGAATGTGACTGTAATACACAAATATAAGATGCTATATAAAATACAAAACGTAACTAAAACTATGATTATATATTTCACTGTGATAATTCCCACTAACTAACCACTAAGTAAATATTTAGCCACAAACCTTATTTCCAAACACTGGATATATCTATAAATGTATAAAAGTTATATATATAATATATATATATATATATATATATATATATATATATATATATATATATATATATATCACTACAATTTATACAAAATTAAGGCAACAGCTTAGATTACATTTGTATCACACGTTAACAATGAAGCGATCACAGGAACGACTATGCGCATATATCTCGTTGCGCAATTTTTATGCTAATCTTTTGCAATATAATAGATGCTACAGATTGCTTCAATAAAGCCATGCAATCACATGCAAGTAATAATGCACTAATCCAGGGCTGTGGATGATACTCTATATAAATATATATGGTTGTAATCCCCCTCAAAAGGGGGACAGCTTAGGGGAAAACGACAACCATAATCCAATATGCCAAAATCACTCCTCTCAGCTCCTTGGGGATAAAGGCCTGCCACAATTCCCTCACCACCTATCTGCCCGGGTCACTCACAAGGTAAGTGGGTAAGGATCATCTGCTGTGAGGCTTGACAGCCGCAGCTGGTTTATCCCCTTACCACACCCATGGCTCTTGTCAAAAAACAACTGGCAGAGGTGCGAATGGGCAAGATTTGTTGCAAACCTTCTACCTTAATCAATTTATTACTTATGTGGCCACCTTACTGAACTCTGGGATATGAGGTTTCATTAAAAAATATCGTATTACTAGCAATTACTAATTTAGGCAAGATAAACCTATGTAGTTTATCTTAACACTTTGTTGTTAATGTATTCCTCCTGAGGGGGTTAAGAATACCTCCCCCATGATCCCATGAGTGTCAAAAAAGTCGAATAAAATACTTGGACTCAGCCTACCCCCTTATAAGGGGGATCATGGCTTTTTTTATATAGATGGATAAATACTCTTGTCCAGTCTGTCATAATATATAAACAAAAGCATATCAAGCAATTCACTAGTCTGTTGTAATTAATAAAGTAGATAAGAGGAGTGATCATGGTATCTTAGCTTCTGTTGTATGTGCGCTTTGACTTGGCCACCTCCACTGCAAGGAGGATTATGGCCATTGCATAAGCATACATTAACTAGAGAGGGCTGCATGCAAATCTTCCTTGTCGAAGGTTCATAAATTCTGCTCGTATTATCATCTGCCTACTTATCTTCAGTGGAGAAACTGGTTCCATATTCCAGATCTGACATTAATGAGCTTTCGTTGGCCTCCTTATGCCAGAGGTTGATAAATTCTTCCAGTATCATCATCTGCCTCAGTACCTTCGTTGGAAGAATTGGTTCCATCTTCCGG
Organism: Halocaridina rubra; assembly: GCA_037179515.1. Lineage (NCBI taxonomy): Eukaryota > Metazoa > Arthropoda > Malacostraca > Decapoda > Atyidae > Halocaridina > Halocaridina rubra. Next base: position 37,235 of record JAXCGZ010019333.1, on the reverse strand, counting down.
ATCTGACATTAAACGGGTATTTGTTGGCCCTTCTGCTCCAGTTTTGACTAGGTTAGTAAATGCCAACTTCAGAGATCGATTTCTTACTAGTCGATAGAACTGAGGACAACATTACAAAAGATGATTTAGTACACATAAGAAAAACTAACAATAGAAAAGATTCTTAAATAACTAAAATACCTAAATACTTGAAATACTGTACCTAAATATTAAAAGAATTTTTAAAGACTTGAATATGAATAAATTACTTAAAAATACCAATACATAAAAGTATAATTTACAGGAAGTGACAACAAGGGACAGGAAAGGGAGGGGTTGGACTTTCTCACTCTGTCAAAAATATAATTTCTTGTCATAACTGAAAAAGTGGTGAGGACGGGATATCTTCGTTACAACTTCGAGCATTAGACAATATTTTCTAAGTTGTTGTTGTTCCCTACACTGCATGGTAAAACAGCAAAATTCTCAGAGATTGTATGTTGTGTTGTTATTGCTCCCTAAGCTGCCCAGCTAAACAGCCCCGAGTCCCTAAGGAAGGCCACTGTCAGCTCTCAGGGAGATTATGTTGTGTTGGTGGCGAATGTGGTTGCGTGCGGTGCAGCTTTAATGTGTTTCCTAGGTAGCTCTCAATGTTCCCAATGAGAAGTAGTCTCATTAAATGACCCCCAAAGTCATATTAAGGTGTAGTATAAGCTATTTTGTTAAGTCATTTGAGACCAAGGTTTGTTTTAAGCAAACTCTACTAAGACTCCTTATTAATGTATTACTGATGTGACGAGAATGGTTGTTGCACAATTTTACACGTTTCAATTAGTCCCAATTCGAATGGGGTAGACACAGACATGTTGGAGCAGGGAATTTAAGGCTGGATGCATTTCCTAACACCCAGTGTTGGGCTGGAACCCGCAATAGTCTGTTCCCAACTTGTACACTTTATTATTTCTACATTTTGTGTAGCACGATTAATGCCCGCAGTGGGCTCGAACAAGGGTTTGCCACTTCCCAATGTGCTACTGCAGTCCCCAATAATAAAACACTAATATATGGAGATATATTCCACCCTCATATCCTGTTTGTTGTAATAATGTACTAAAAGGGATAGAGAAACAGAGAGCTGGCAATCCTTCCTGTCCTGAATAATATTTGTGCATCTTGTAAAGATGAGTAATCCTAATGACCCTGAAAATCATTTAGTTAGGTTGGGTTGGCTTGTAGATATGAATAACCCTAGTGCACTCTTGGGTTACTCTTCTTTACATGATCCCTTTTTTCCGAGGAGATTTGATAGAAGTCACGATTACCTCCAACTATACACACATTTCTCTGTCTTCGTTAATCTGACTACTCTCTCAGACTGTCCATGGTTCTTTACAGTTTATTATTCTCTTATTTCTGCCTTGCCCTTAAACTGCCACTTTTTCATTTTTTTTTAAGTTTTCTTTGTGTCCAGGCACAAGGATGGTAATTCTCATTGCCTCTCCTAGTGTCACAAAAAAAGAAAAAGAAAATATTACTATACCTGCAAGATGACCAAACAAGCATTGATTATAATAACGGCTGCTGTTTCATCGTAGAACCAACCAAGGGATCCGAAAAGTCCAGTCATCAGCAGAATGCTCTCCACAAGGAAATACAAGAGGTCCTGTAAATCCCAAAAATAAATTTTTATATAACTTTTTCAATGTAGTTAAATATGCACACAGCTTGGTAAATAAGCTTTGTACAGGCTGGGCCAATAGTCACAGTTTTTATTTTTTTTATAATTCTGGGTGAGGAACAACCTCGCTCATTCACTGTTGCTCTGTGGCAAGAAAAAGCATGTAGAGGATGGGATGGATAGGCCTCTGCTTCCCAATTTCATTCAGTTGGATGTAACAGTATGTAGGGACTTCGAGGTATTTTTTGTGCAAAACAACAGCACAGGAATACACGTAAGGTATTCATTCTCTGAAACACCTGTACAAGACAGCAATGCGGGAATACAAATGGGGTATTCTCTCTCCACCACCACCTAAATGACAAAGCAGTGCTGGAATACAAGTGAGGTATTCTTTCTCCCACCATGTGTGCAAACAGCTGTAGGAATACGAGTGAGATATTCTCTCTCCCACCACCTGTGCAAAACAGTGATACAGGAATACAGGCAAGGAATTCTTTTTCTCCCACAAACTGTACAAAACAGCAATGCAGGAATACGAGTGGGATATTCATTCTCCCCCACCACCTGTACAAGACAGCAGTGCAAAGCATTCTTTCTCCCCCCACCACCTGTGTGTGAGAAGATTACAAAGTGGTCCTATAAAACTTACCTTGAAAGCTAGATTTGTTTCCTTCTTCTGGGTTAACACTTCCTCGACTACCAGTGGCAAGACTCTGTTGGTCATAGCTATGTTTCCGCAGAGCATCACAGTCATGCCCCAATACCATCTGAAGTCAATGGCATTAAGCACGATGGCAAGCCCGTTAAGAATCTGATTGAGAAACGAAACATTTAAAATCGGAAATCAAATGTTCTATTTAGTTACAACTGTAGGCCTTTTGTTGAATAGGACCGGCCAAGACAGCTCGATCTTAAGTCTTCCTTCAGTTATGGTTTTTGTCCAAGGCCTATGTCTACACTTAGCATTCTAGCGTATTTGTTACATACCTCTTATTATCCCTTCACATCTGACAAGTCATGTCACTCATCTTCTCCGTTTCTCTTTGCTTTGTGCTTTTTTAGTGCCCGGCCCAATGAGTGTAATTCTTTTGCCTGCCTTCGTGTGTGTGTGTGTGTGTGTGTGTGTGTGTGATTACCTAATTGTGTTTACGGGAAAGAGCCCAAAGCTCGTATCTTCCCGTCTCCTCATCGGTTCCATTTTTAGACTTAGTGATACTTATCATACCTGTCCTTAAAACTATGGATTGAGATAGCATTAACTACCTCCTCGCTTAGCCAATTCCAATTATCAACTACTCTTACACTGAAAAAGTATTTCCTTACATCCTGCAAAGAAGTTTTCTTACGAAGCTTCAAACTATGACCTCTAGTTCTAGAGCCAGCCATATCGAAATATCGATCCCTATCCACTCTATCATAACCATGAAGGAATTTAAAGACTGTCACCATATCCCCCCTTACTCTTCTAGCTTCGAGTGATGGTAAGTCTAATTCCCTCAGCCTCTCATCATAACTGAGATTGCGTATTTCTGGCACCAGTTTCGTGGCATGTCTTTGAACTTTTTCAAGCTTAGCTATGTGCTTTTTCAAGTGCGGATTCCAAAAGGGGGCTGCATATGCGAGTTTTGGCCTCACATAGGTTACATAAATATTTCTGAACATTTCCTTGTCCATGTGCCTGAAGGCTACCCTTACATTTGATAAGAATGCATATGCTGCCCTTACTATGCCATTTATATGTATTTCTGGAGACAAATCTGCCAGTATGTTTACTCCTAGATCTCTCTCATTTTCTGTCTCTTGAAGTTGTACTCCAGCCACCGAGTAGTCAAGCTTGGGCCTTCTTGCACTTGTACCCATTCTCATTACCTTACATTTTGAGGTATTGAATTTCATTAGCCACTTTTCTGACCACTCATGCAGATTATTTAGATCCTCCTGAAGTTCTCTACCATTGTTCTCGTTTTTTTTACTTTCTTCACAATCTTTGCATCATCTGCAAACATATTCATGAATGAATTTACAGACTCTGGTAGGTCATTTACATATACAAGGAACAAAAGTGGCCCTAAAACTGAACCATGTGGAACTCCACTACTAACTCTTCTCCATTCAGACACTGAGTGTCTTACTCTAACCCTCTGTTCCCTTCCTTCTAAGTAATATTTTATCCATTCCAAAACATTTCCACCTATTCTAGCCATTGCTTGCAGCTTCCTAATAAGTCTCCCATGTGGAACAGTGTCAAACGCTTTCTGGAAGTCTAGGAATATGCAATCTGCCCAGCCCTCTCTTTCCTGTAAGATTCGGCTTACCTCATCATAGAATTCTAATAAGTTTGTTACTGTTGTGTGTGTAAAAAAAAAATAAATAAATAAAAATAAATTAAATTAAATTAAATTAAAATGCGCAGTGTGAAACTCGGATAAATCTTCTTTAAAAGTCCAAGAACCTTACCAAAACAGTATATTAAAAGGGAAATTATATTATGACCATTAAAATCTTGACATTTGGAAAAAAAAAAATTCTGCATAAACCTTCATATGCAACATGATTCTCTCAAATCTCCAATGTAAACTCTAATATTGAATTGATAAACTGATATTAAAAATTCTCGTGTTACATGTCACTATTAGTCCCCTTAATGGGGGTACACACAGACAGATTGGAAATGGGGAATTTAGGCTGGAAGCCCTTAATATACATATTGGACAAACTTACCAAAACTATGATATTACAGAGGAGTGTGTCGCTACACTTGAGTTTATTCCTAAATGCGGAGACCCCGTTCATTAGCCGCTCGTTAGAGGACTCCGACATCAAGGTACTGAAAGTCATTAATCCCGTTTCCAATACAAACGGTGGTGTGCTCATTAGAGGAGGTTTTGCAATGCAGAGAATGGTGTGAACGAGGCATGTTAACATTGTTCCTAAGGCCCAAAACATTAATTCCGTAGCATATGGCACATTGAACATTTTCAACATGAAGGCGGGTGATGACACCACAATGATAAAGATGTAAAACAGCATTGACAGAAGTCCGTATATCCACATCTGGAAGTACAGTGTATATGTATATACAAGAGCCATATTCCCCATTATAAGAGTGGTGGCTGAATCAAAACAGAATACCTTAACTCTATGAGGGAAGAATATACTGAGGTGAGGATTCCCAGTCCCCTTGCTCTGCTTCATTTAGTAGTATTTTTACCCCACAACTCCCTCAAGGAGAACATCTGGAATTATATGAATATGCTATATTTTTTTGTCACGTTTTACGTATCACTGTTAGTCCCCATTTTGGGGTGGACACGGATTGAAGCTGTGGAATTAAGGCTGGATGCCCTTCCTATTGCCCCGGAGTACTGTAATGCAATAGATCCATCACCTCCCAAGTCGAATATTCTACTGCTACGCTAGAGAGGTTCTTGTACACAAGGAATATTAAATATAAGAATAATTTTTTCGTTAAGTTAAAAGTTAGCACTGGAAATATACTACCGAAGTCAGTAGACAATTTCCTGTATTCCCACAGACAGCTACCTATATGTGGCTTATTCTACCATAAGAAAAGAAACAACTTGCAGTGTGTAGAGAATGATGCTTTGTTAACCCAGCTGCCACAAGACAGAACAGTAGGGTTTGGTTGTACTTGGGCAATGTTTAGAAAATTACTATTTCAAACTTACCATTCTTGTATGAATATAGCCAAAGAGATTAGACAAGAGGCCTTCCAGACCAGTTGTAATGCCAAAAAGTATTCCTACATAAGCTGGAAACACAATATATTCTGGACATCTACTCCTTGGGAGATCCCAGTGACTCATATGCTCATGTGAGTCTCTATACTCAGGGTCAGTCAGACCATACCAGCCTCGCCACTCTAGGAAACTTCCCAGAGTGTAAGCACTCAAGGTCTGAAAAATAAAAATGGTTGAATTTGACAATCAAGATAATGGTCATGCATGAAATTCATGGGGATATCTAGCAGACACCTTGAAGATTAATCCACACTTTGCATGGTATAAGGAAAATAATAAGTGCTTAAAATTGTCACCCTCCACGGGGCCTCATCAGTGCTGAAAGGGAGAGTAATACATGAGGGGAAAAGTAGATTTTATCACTGTTAAACCCTATTATGGGGTGGACACAGATAGAGTGTGACTGGGGGAATTTTAATTAGTAGTGTCCACCCTAACGGTTAAAGCAAGATTTTGGATTAAGTTGTGAAAAAAAAAATATACAAGAACATGTACTTGAAAATATAATGTGCCAAGTAGAGGCCACAGTTTTGAAGTGCAAGGCATGAGGGGAAGTAGATCAAAGAGGAGATTTATGGATGTGGTGAGGGAGGACATGTGTGGTGTGATGGAAGAGGATGCAGGGGATAGGGTGACGAGGAGACAACTGATCTGCTGTGTGAGGCAAGACACAGATGGTTTGGGTATGTGCTCAGGAGGGATAAGGAGTAACTTGGAAGAAGGATGCTGAGGATGGAGCTGCCAGGCAGAAGGAGGAAAGATAGGCCAAAGAGGAGGTTTAAGAATAAGGTGAGGGAGGACATGAGGATGTGAGGTGTGATGGAGGAGGACACAGGCGACAGGGCAATATGGAGACGATTCATCCACTTTGGTGACCCCTGAGAGATTTTATTGACTAATTGGATAAAAGAGCATTGCAAATATGAAATCATACCATGTAGTTTACAAACTTACTATTCTTGTCACCAGGAAGATGGTATTTAGTGTAAGTATGTGAGAAAAGTGTAGAACGGGCCATTTAACCTGCTGTCTTCTCAATTCCATTATTCCCAGGATGATCTGTAAACAAAATACTGTATCAAATACTCAAAGAGGGTATAATTTGGGGCATTTAAAGATTATCACACCCAGCCAGGAGGTTTCAAAATATAGTTGTATTTCATATTACAAGGTTTTAAATAGTGTGATTTTGAATATACACAAAAAGCTTTAAAATTCACCCCCTCAAAGAATATTATAACAACTTCAATCCTATTTTTATACAAATTTAAAATTTATTTGGCAAACTTTAAGTACAGTGCATTAATCTATGCATAATTCCAAGTGTAAAGTAGGTTGGGAACAGATTTTATGCACAATATAAACACATTTATATAAGGGCTTTGATTACAAGCAAGTTTTGACATACATGGGAAGTGGTGGAGCCCAATAACAGCAAGAGATGAGGAACAATGGTACTGTATTCAAAATTCAAGAGGGTAAAGTGTTGTGAATTATAACAAATACACTTATGAAAATTTTTTGGACATCTGATACTTATCATAGATACCCGAGTCAGGAGGTCTCACTATGGTATATGAAAATTACCTGAAAGCTGAAACTCTTTACTTACTGAAGAGCATATTAGACCCTTAAGGGATCACATCTATTTCTCCATTAAGAATACACAGAGAATTCTCATCCAAAAATTATTTTTTTTTTAGCACGAACAATAAGATGTTGGACACAAACTATTGTACCCCTAACTGTGTATGTGAGCTATCTATCTATAAACAAAAACCAAAATCCCATTGGCTGATTCAAAGTAAATGCTTTGATTATTTGTCAAAGGAAAATATAAGGAGGGGATTCCCTGTCCCCTCACTCCACCCCAGTTAGTCAAATTGTATGGCAAGTAGGGGAATACAGAGGAAACAATATCTTTACTAGATTTTCTTTTGTCTTTTGCTCTTATATGGTCGACAAAAATATAGTTATCTGGTACATATTTGAGAATTGTTAATTTTTTATTTCTACTGACTTTTTCGGTCAATGCAATTTTAATTTATATATACTGCATATATATATATATATATATATATATATATATATATATATATATATATATATATATATATATATATATATATATATATATATATACTGTATATTAACTCTTCGTTTATCGCATGAGTTCGGTTCCGGGACCGGCTGCAATAGGTGAATTTCCGCGAAGTAGGAACACCCCCAAAAAAAAAAAAAAAAAAAAAAAAAATTAAATGATTGTGACACCAGAACAGGCCAAAAAATAATAAAATAAAACAGCCTTTACCGGGCCTAGGCATGAAGAATACAAAGTAAAGAGAAACAGACAAACAATGATGAGCCCTTAATAATAATAATAATAATAATAATAATAATAATAATAATAATAATAATAAAAATAATAATAATAATCTCCACAATCATCATCAAAGGAAAATTATTGTCGCCAATAATAATAATGATAATAATCTCCGCAATCATCATCAAAGGAAAATTATTGTCGCCATTAATAATAATAATAATAATAAGATCTAAGAAGTTATTTTTGGAATAGACATCATGAAAGTAATGCAGAGGTTAAATAAAACCCAGCAGAGAATAGGATATTCTTTACATATCTTTTATAATCCCTTCACATCTGACAGGTCATTACACTTTCCATCTCTGTTTCTCTTTACATCCTGGTAAAGGATGTTTTATTTTATCATTTTTTGGCCCGTCCTGGTGTCACAATCATCTAAAAAAAAAATTGTTTTTTCCCCCACAAAAAATTGCGATTCACTGAATTCGCGATACGTGAACCGCGATATAGCGAAGGATTACTGTATATATATATATATATATATATATATATATATATATATATATATATATATATATATATATATATATATATATATATATATATACACACCTTGTTCGTTTTTTCCGAGTTTTTTAACCGTGAAATTGCAGTAACGCCCCTAAAAAATAATAGTAAAAAAAATACAAAGTTCGTGAATATCGCCCATGCAAAAAAAATTTATAAAAATTTTCATTCTAGTAAAAAATCAACCGCCTCGGAGGCACTTTTCCGCCATCCTCCTCGTCTTCTACCACTTAATGCTATCGAATATTAAGAAGAAAATTGAAAAAAAGCATTAAGAACAAACAGCAAACAAATTTTTTATATAATATCATCAGGGAAATAGCGTGCGAGGGTGCATCAGCTGATCCGAAGTGTGACAAAATGTCTGCCAATAGAGGTTCGTTCTCCCGCATCCTCCTCCTCTTTTACCGCTTAATGCGATCGAATATTATGAAGAAATTTAAAAAAAGCATTAAGAACAAACAGCAAACAAATTTTCTATATAAAATCATCAGGGAAATAGCGTGCAAGGGTGCATCAGCTGATACGGAAGTGTGACAAAACGTTTGCCGATAGAGTTTCGTTCTCCCGCATATTCCTCATCTTCTACTGCTTAATGTGATTGAATATTAAGAAGAAAATTGAAAAAAAGCATTAAGAACAAATAGCAAACGAACTTTCGATATAATATCGTCAGGGAAATAGCGTGTAGAGAATATATATATTTCATTTAAGTTTCCCCGATATACGTTTTCTTTGTAACAAATTATATAGTTTTCTTTTTCTCTCAGCTAACTTTGTTTACGTTTAGATTTCGTGCAGCACGGTCGATATGTAAATAAAATAGAATAATGTTTAGAACCAAGGAATATTAATAATACATACTATAATCTTGAAAATTAGATAAACCCCAAAACGAGTGAGTAAATAAATATTTTATGAGAAAGATATTGTGCCTGAATAGTGACAAGCATCAGCTGATACGGAAGCGGCAAAACGTATGCCGATAGGGGTTCGTTCTCCCGCATCCTCCTCCTCTTCTACTGCTTAATGCGTTCGGATATTATGAAGATAATGGAAAAAAAAGCATTAAGAACAAGTAGCAAACAAACTTTCGATATAATATTGTCATGGAAATAGCGTGCGAGGGTGCATCAGCTGATATGGAGGCAGCAAAATGTTTGCATCCTCGTGCTCACCGCCACCATGCACGTCCCAGTGTATGACTGTTGCCCACCGCATAATAGAGTGCATTAATTTGCTTACTGTACAGTAAATCTGTATATCTCTAATACTGTACACTATTTGCATGTTAATAAAAATAACTACAGGTCTTTCTGCTTTGCTATGTACTTATAAAATATGTTTTACTTACCTTATATCTTTGGCATAGAATGTCTATGTAAGGTTCTGGAACGTATCTATGCCCTTTATCATTGTTTCCTATGGAAAATTTCTAGTTTTTTCACACAATTTTCCATTTACCCATCACTTCTGAGAATCTATCTAGGCATTATTCTGAGAACTACGTATATATATATATATATATATATATATATATATATATATATATATATATATATATATATATATATATATATATATATATATATATATATTATATATTATATATATGTTTTGGCAGATGTAATCATTACCCTGAGTGCATGCCCTTAATAACCTCAGACCGTGACGGGGCGCGAACCCTCGCCCTGACACCTCAGAGTCGTGGACGCTACCGTTTGAGCCACGGTGACTATATATATATATATATATATATATATATATATATATATATATATATATATATATATATATATATATATATATATATATATATATATACAGTGTTCCCCCCAATACCGCGGTAGTTCGATTCCGGGACCCAGCGCGAACCAGGAAATCCGCGGAGTAGGATCAGCTTATATGTACATAGATATTTTAATATATTTTTACGTTTACACTGTATAAACCCTCCCTGTACTATTAACAAACCACCCTTTACTTCATAAATAACAGCATGCAACGAAAATTTATATGAAAGTGATAGATAAAATTACGGTGAATGAAGTGGTTATTACATGACATACTCATTTACAATTATTTTTAAGTTTACGTACTGTATAAACCCTCCCTGCACTGTTAAAAAAACATGAACTATCTCACATAGGTGAGAGCTACTGGAAATATAATTATATATGCTAGCTCACGTAGCTATCGGACACTACATATATCGCATGATGCAATACTGTGAGTTATACTGTATGTACGTATATCTATTTTTATGTTTTTTACTATTTTTTACTGTTTTATTATTCTTAGGCTAGGAAATACTTGTTTTATCAATAATGAAAATTTTAATATTCACTAGGTCACGTAGGTGAGAGCCTTTGCGTTTTCCGAAACACTGATACCGGTATCGTATTTTACGTGGTGCAATACTGTTTACTATTTTTTACTCTTTTATTATTCTTAGGCTAAGAAATACGTTTTTTTATCAATAAAATCATGAACTTACTGGAAATATAAATATATATGCTAGCTCACGTAGCTATCGGACACCATTTCGCATGATGCAACACTGTGAGTTATACTGTACGTACGTACGTATATCTAAATTTATGTATATGCTAGCTCACGTAGCTATCGGACACTACATATATCGCATGATGCAATACTGTGAGTTATACTGTACGTACGTATATCTAAATTTATGTTTTTTTACTATTTTTTAGTGTTTTATTATTCTTAGGCTAGGAAATACTTGTTTTATCAATAAAATAATGAAAATTTTAATATTCACTTGGTCACGTAGGTGAGAGCCTTTGCGTTTTCCGAAACACTGATACCGGTATCGTATCTTACGTTGTGCAATACTGTTTACTATATTTTACTGTTTTATTATTCTTAGGCTAAGAAATACGTTTTTTTTTTATCAATAAAATCATGAAACTACTGGAAATATAAATATATATGCTAGCTCACGTAGCTGCGACTCCAATACATTGTACGCTATCGAACACTATTTCGCATGATGCAATACTGTGAGTTATACTGTACGTACATATATCATTCAGTTATTAGTACAATGTATATTAATTTAAAATTCATTTACTTATTTGATGATTGTACAAAATCTATTGTATTTATTCACTGTAATTTGGACCAAATATTCCTTTTGTAAAGATTATACTTTTCAAAAGAGGTGGTCAATAAACATATCTATCTATCTATCTATCTATCTATCCATCTAAATTTATGTTTTTTACTGTTTTATTATTTGTAGGCTGGGAAATAAAAAATTTTATCAATTAGATAATGAAATATGTTTTTTTCAATAAAAAAAATTTAAATACAGTACTGAGAAATTTTTTTTTTTACATTTTAATATTTTTGCATATACACATAAAATAAAATAATAATTTATCCAAAAAAAAACCGCGATACAGTGAGAACGCGAACCAAGAAACGCGAATAACCGGGGAAACACTGTATATATATATATATATATATATATATATATATATATATATATATATATATATATATATATATATATATATATATATATATATATATATATATATATATATATATATATATATATATATATATATATATATATATATATATATATATATATATATATATATATATATATATATATATATATATATATATATATATATATATAGTTATTTTGTCACTATTAATCCCCATTTGAATGGGGTGGACACAGACATCTTGTAGCAAGGGATTTAAGGCTGGATGTTCTTCCTAAAGCCCCACGGTGGGCTCAAATATGGGTATTTCACTTCCTGTGTCGAGAGCTTTAACCACTGCACTTCAGTGATCCCTCGTTTATCGCGAGGGTTAGGTTCCGGGACCCGTCGCGATAGGTGAATTTTCGCGAGGTAGGAACACCTTAATAATAATAATAATAATAATAATAATAATAATAATAATAATAATAATAATAATCTCCACAATCATCATCAAAGGATAATTATTGTTAAATATAATAATAATAATAATAAGACCTAAGGAGAATTATTGGAATAGACATCATGAAAGTAATGCAGAGGTATATTAAAACCCAGCAGAGAGCTGGAGATTCATTACACATCTTTTATAATCCCTTCACATCCGACAGGTCATTACACTCCCCATCTCTGTTTCTCTTTACAGCCAGATAAAGGCTGTTTCATTTTATCATTTTTTGGCCCATCCTGGTGTCACAATAATTTATTTCTTTTATTTTTTTGTTTTTTTTGGGCAAAAAAAAAAATAAATAAATCGCGATACAATGAATTCGCGAGAGGTGAATCGCGATAGAGCGAGGGATTACTGTACTTCAGTGCCCTCATAACATTTCTTTTCTCATTAACTCCACTAAAAGAAATTAATGGAACATATTCTTTCTTGAGGTAGACTACGAGTTTCTCACATAAAAGCATAGATGATTTCAACGTAGCGTGCCATTCTCTTGGGCAGTAATGAAGAGGAAATCCAAATCTGGCATCTGTTATAGTGTTACCATACATGAGCCGATGTTTTTTCCAATGGAGGGAGTAAGAAGCTTTTATAAAGTCAAGGGTGGCAATACGAAACTTCTGCACTGAGGTGTGACAAATCGCTTGCTGAGCTACAACTAATTTTGTTGACAGGTAGCAGGGAAATGGTTAAGGGGGTTAAAAAGAAGATTAGAATTTGCTTCTGATAAAACATGTTGCGATATTTAGATCTGGTAAAGAAAAGTAACACCAGGATGCTCTAGGATTACTCATATTTAAAAGGCATGTAAACTAACCTAACCTTACAAATTATGGGGTTAGTTAACATTACTTAGGGTTTTGGGGGTTACTCGTCTTTACAAGATCCCAATGATCCAATTTTACTTCATGGATGCACTTTTCTATTATAGGCTAGGTCATTGCCTCCTTCTGAAGGACTTTGGTTTGGCAAGTGCAAACAGTACCCTAAGTGAATGCCGTTTCTACCCTCAGATCCACTGGCTGCAAACCCTTGACCTGAAGAATCAAATTCACGAGCATTACCACTTTGCCAAGGTGGAAGTGGTTGAAAAAAAAAACTTTTACCCTACCTGAACTGTTAAGATGATCAGCATAAGAGTATGGATTCCAGTTATCCAGTAAAAAGCTTTCCAGAAGTGGTGGTCAGTGTCATGTCCGTGAAAGACCTGTAATGCACTTTGATAGATGATCATGTACACCAGTGTCAGTATCCACATGGAGAGCGAACTGTACAGACTCTGGAAGAAGACGTGACAATTTACTTGCCAGGGAAAGCAGAGATGAGCAGGGTGTGTGTGGAATAACTGTCCAACACTTCTCGTGTGTGTGTGGGATGTGAAGCGCATACTTGGTTTTATGAAGGGGACCCAGCTTATGAAGTTACAAAATACTGATATCTGTTTATGTGTCACTATTAGTCCCCATTCGAATAAGGGTAAACATATACAGGTTGAAACTGGGGAATGAAAGCTTGATGACCTTCCTAACATCCTTTGGTGGTCTCGAAAACAGAACATTCCAAGTCAAGCGTACCAAGGTCCCCAGAATGTTATCTGTCACTTATATGACATAAAAGGAAAAAATGTCCAGAACTATAAAATAATAAAAATGGTTAAGTACTTCAACAACTGTAAAGTACTTACTGTAGTTCCAGAGAAGTTCTTCCTGGAGCATAGGCCACTGAGAACCATTAGAGCAGAGATGAGCGCACTTGTCCCACAAGGGAGAACCAAAAATATTCGTACATCCAAATCATATGAAGCATATCGTCTACTGGCACTTGCAAAGTTGTTGAATGCTTTGTTCTCACTGTTGTCATTCCTGAAATATGGAGCAATATATATATATATATATATATATATATATATATATATATATATATATATATATATATATATATATATATATATATATATATATATATATATATATATATATATATATATATATATATATATATATATTTAAAGTCCTTATTATCTAATTGAACAGAAGCTTCATTACTTTACTACCTTAATGCATAAATTAAGTGTAATAATAATAATTACGAAGTATGAATTAAAGTACGAATAAAAAGTAACAAATGTTAAGAGACATACCTGTTATATCTGTAATCATCCCAACCATTTCGGCTGTTTGGCACTGGAGTGCCATCTGTGGCATTCTCAAAGTCAGATAAAAGTGGAGGGGGTTTTATGGGGTCTCCAAAATTCAACACTGCCAATCCAACGCCATATCCACTCAAGACCTGTAAACATGACATAAAAATCATTAATGAGGTAATGAAAGAAAACAAATGATGAACATTGTATATAATATATAATCTGTAAGGACAGAAGCAAATATGGCTTCCAACGCAGACCCCAAATAGGATTTTTTGGGAGTGTTAGTATGTACAGTTTTATGTTACCAACTTCACTATGAGTACGTTTCTTCGGAATCTGGACCTAAGTAAATTATTAAAGGTTTTTTGTTTGACGTTGTTGTTCCCTAAGCTGCCTGGCCAAAAAGTGCCTAAGTCTCTAGGAAAGACCACAGCCAAACCTGTACTTTTCCGACAGAATTCTCAGGGAGCGTAGCTTTTGTTATTGGCGCATGTGGTTGCTTGCAATGCAGTCTTCCATAATGTGCTTCTTGGGTTGCTCTCCATGTCTCTAGTTGGAAGGAGTCTTTGAGAAATGACTGCTGGAGTCATTTCTCTGAGTAGGAAAAATAGTTACTGTGTTTGTTGTGCTGACAAATTAGGTAATTACCAGGGTGACAGAAGCCTCTCCCACCTTGTGCCCTGTGAGGAGCAATGGTTGGTTGCTGTAGTTTGGCCTCATTTGCTGCACTTCTTTTGGCCACACTTGAAGAGGGATTAAATATTGTGTTATTGTTTACTAAAATAACAGACAATAACATTATAGTGAGCAGCAGTTACATTCACACTTAAGTCCAGAAAATAATGAGAAACAATATGGGGTGAATTACCTTCATAGGTTGCTATGAAATAATTTCTCTATTTACATATTATGTGTCACTATTAAGTTCCATCATGGGGTGGACACATAAAGATTGGAGACGGAGAAATAAGGCTCAATATCCTACCTACTGCGCAATGGAGAGCTCGTTTGCAAGTCTGTCACCTCCTGAGTCGAATATACTTTACCTAAACCAAGAGAATGACTATAGACCGGAAAGATGCATCTTGCTTGTACACATATAACTTCTTTATGATATTATACAGATATACAGTATGTATTTAACAACACTACAACTGTGGCAACAGGATGGGCATTCAGCGTTAACACCCAGCTCCAACCTAAGTCCACCCCCATTTGAATATTAATTAATGGTGACAAACAAAGTGGCAAACAAGAGCAAAATATTATTATTATTATTATAATTTGGGACTGCACTAAAGCAGTCGACTCAAAAAGCGATAAACCAGAGTTAAAAAAATCATGAGGCATAAGAGGGGTATACAACCCTAATTCCCCTGCTCTAACCAGTCTGAGTTCACCCCTATTTGATTAGGGATTAATGGTGACATATAAAATGGCAAAATAAATAAAATAAACTATCAGTGGACAAAATCTTGTGCAGAAATATACTAATTTGTTGTTGTTGTTTGCCGTTTTGTGTGTTGCTATCAATCCCCATTCGAATGAAGGTGGATGCCACATCTACAACAACAAGAGTTCCTTTACACTTACCAAAAGCGCAATGTGCGTAAGAAGGATGAACCACGCAACGCAATAGTTCGCCATGATGTATGCTTGTGATTAGTTTCCCCTGCAAAACAGGCAAAATTCAGTATGCTAGAGATCCTGTACACAGATCATCAGTACTTAATAAAAAAAATTAAGCCTAATTTACTTACCTTTTTTTATGAGTGTAACACTGGGACAGGCAAAGAAAACTGCCCTAACTAGGCCTGGGACCAAAAGAACTTAAAGCAAAGAGAAACAGAGATGGGGAATGTTGTGACTTGTCAAAGAATATGAAATCATGAGCAATGTATAACGAACACATCAGAATACTTAGTGTACAAGTAGGCATAGGAAAAGAATGGTAATTGAAGGAAGACTAAACATATTACCGTAGAAATGAAAAAAGAAATAATAGATATACATGAGAACGGTGTTCATGTTTCTGATCTCGCGACGCAGTATGATGCGGCAAAATCGACAATCTGTACTATTTTAAAGAATAAAGAGGCCTTAAAGGCTGATGACTTGGCTAAAGGAGAGACTATTTTAACGAAGCATAGGTCTCAGATTAAAGAAAAGACAGAAAAATTGTTAGTTTGGATAACTGACAAAGAACTTCTTGGAGATAGTGTTAGTGAGGGTATGATATGCATAAAGGCTCTACAGTTACACCATGAATTAGTAGCGAACATTCTGAGGGCTAGTGGTGCTAATATTTACGAATTTAAAGCAAGGAGAGGCTTGTTTGAAAAATTTTGTCAATGACCTGGAATTCATAGTGTTGTTAGGCATGGAGAGGCGGCTAGTTCGGACCAAAAGGTAGTGGATGCCTATGTGCTACAATTCGCTATATTGATCGAAAGTGAAGGTTATGTTTTGCAGCAAGTTTTTAACTGCGATGAAACAGGACTGTTTTTGATGAAAATGCCTAGAAGGACCTACATAACCTAAGAGGACAATGCACTGCCTGGCCACAAACCAATGAACAACAGGCTTACATTTTTATGATGGGCTAATGCAAGGGAGGTTTGCAAGATTAAGCCTCTTTAAGTCTACAATTCTGAAAATCCGCGGGTTTTTAAGCGCAATAATATGTTAAAGGCTAGATTTCCAGTAATGTGGAGACCGAGTAGCAAGGATTGGGTAACACGTACCCTTTTCATAAAATGGCTGATTGAAATTTTCCCGCAAGCTGTCTACAAATATCTTGAGGAAAAAAGTTTGCCCCTTAAGTGTTGGTAATGAACAATGCTCCTGCCCATCCTCCAGGTTTGGAAGAAGACACTGATATCGAATACGACTTCATTAAAGTAAAATTTCTGCCTCCAAACACCACACCTCTCCTCCAGCCCATGAACCAGGAAGTCATTTATAATTTTAAGAAACTGTATACGAAGGGTCTTTATCCAGGACACCAATGACACGGATTTGACTCTGCGTGAATTCTGGGAAAGATCACTTCAATATCTTCCACTGCATAGGCCTCATTGACATAGAAAGTGGTGTCTTACCACATGTTACAGTCCACTTGGAGGAAACTTTGGCCAGGTTGTGTGGCTTATAAACACTTAGAGGGTTTCAAGGAGGAGACAGCTGTCAATATAGTGAACGAGATTGTGGCCACGGGGAAAAGTTTGGGCTTGGAGGTCAACGAGGAGGATGTGGAAGAGCTGGTGGAGGACCACAAACAAGAACTCACCACCCAAGAAATGATCAAGTTGCAATATGAACAGGTGAAGACTATCGAAGTGGAGCAATCAATGGAGGAGGGGGATGAGAGGGTCAAGGTTTCAAGTGAAAAGTTTAAAGAAATTTTTAGTAAGTGGAGTGATGTGCAGGCTTTCATTGAGAGTCATCCTCCAGACAAAACTGCGAGCAATAGACCAGTGAACATGTTAAATGAGAATGTCATGTCCCATTTCATAAGAATTTATCAACAAAGAAATAGACAAAGTTCTCTGGATCGTTTTCTTGTGCCAACACCAGCTAGAGAACCACCTTCCAAGAGTACATGTAGAGAGAAAACAACAGAAATACAGCGTGTACCAGAACAGTTGCCAAACGTCTTTATGGAAGGGGACTCTCATTTGAAGGCATAGTCTTCCTCCTCCTCCACCATCCACGTGTGCCAGCAACTATCAACCACAACCGTGTTTTATTTTAGTACAGTAGAATACACTGTACAGTATTTTTCTATAATTAAGGTTATTTTTCAATCATTTATTAATTTTTGTCACATATAAACCCATAAATAGATTAAAAAGGTATATTTCTAGGGCTAGGGAACGGATTAATTGAAATAACATGCATTTCAATGGGAAAAATCGTTTCCAGTTACAAACATTTGGACTCACGAATAGGGTTGAGGAACAGAGCAAATTTGTGATTAGAGGTACCATTGTATTGTCAAAGGGTACAAAACAAAAAATCCCACATTGATGTACAGTGGTGACCCCAACCCATGAACTTAATCCATTCCCAAAACCTTATCTTGGGCTGAATTGTTCGTGGGTTGGATTTATTTTTCCCATTGAAAAGCATGTAAATTCAATTAATACGTTCCTGGTCACAATAAATATTCATATTAAATTTTTTAAGTCACTAAAAACATGAAATGTAATACAGGTTATATGTATATCATCTGTAAATGAAAAATTACATTAATAATAGAAAGGATTTCTACTCTACTAAAGTAAAACATGTACATATTCAGATATACAGTATTACACTAGTTGACACCCAGTATAAAATAGCAAGGTCCAACACTTAGAAAAAGTTGTCACATCCTCCCACTAATAACAATACAGTACAAAAGAGTACAATTGCAGGTAAAAAAAAATAATGTAGGGAAGAAACAGTACAGTATTTACCTTTCTGGATGATTGTTGCTGGCATACGTGTATGGTGGTGGAGGAGGAGGGGGACCAATTTTTGGAAGGAGAGTCCTCTTCCATATAAACGTTAGGGAACTCTTCCGATACAGGTTCTAATTCTGGTGTTTTCTCTCTTTTTTTTTTCTCTTTTGGAAGCTGCTTCCCAGCCTACTGGGACAGGGAAATGATCCAGAGACATTTGTCTTTTTCTTCTTTGGTAAATTTTTCTAAAAATATTCATTGCATTGTCATTTACCATGTTCACTGCTCTATTGCACACAGTTTTATCTGGGTGATGATTCTCAATGAAATCCTGCACATCATTCCACTTACTAGAAATGTCTTTAAATTCTTCACTGGACACCTTTTCCCTTTCACCCCACTCCGCCAGTGACTGCTCCTCTTGGAGAATCTTCACCTGTTAATGTTGCAACTCAACTAATTCTTCGGTGGTAAGTTCTTCTTCGTGGTCCTCCACCAGCTCCTCCTCATTGACCTCCAAGCCTAAACTTTTGCCTGTGACCACAATTTCATTAACAATTTGAATAGCTAACTCCTGCTTGAAGCCCTTGAAGTCTCTAACAGTCACACAACCTGGCCAAAGTTTCCTCAAGGCGGAGATCAATGTGCGATATAAGACCTCCCTTCAAGCTTTTTCAATGAAGGCGATGCAGTGGAGGATATTAAAGTGGTCTTTCCACAAATCACGAAGGGTCAAATCCGCGTCATTGGTGACCTGGAAACACCTGGCAAAAAGACTCTTCATATACAACTATTTAATATTAGAAATTACCTGCTGGTCCATGGGCTGGAGGATAGGTGTGGTGTTGGGAGGCGGAAATTTAACTTTAATGAAGTCATAATGTATAGCAAGATCTCCCACACCTGGAGGATGAGCAGGAGCATTATCCATTATGAGGAGACACTTAAAGGGCAAATCATTTTCCTCAAGATATTTTTCCACTGCTGGCGCAAACACTTTAACCAACCACTCTAGGAATAAAATCCATGTAACCCAAGCCTTTGGCTTCAACCTCCACATTACTGGAAGGCTAGCCTTCAACATGTTATTGCTCTAAAAAACACATTTTCAGAGTGGTAAACTAAAAGAGGTTTGATCTTACAGTCCCCACTAGAATTAGCGCACAATAAAAGTGTAAGCCTGTCTTTCATTGGTTTGTGGCCAGGCAGTGACTTCTCCTCTTGGGTTATGTATGTTCTTTCAGGCATTTCCTTCCAAAAGTCCCGTTTTATCACGATTAAAAACTTGCTGCGGGATATAACATTCATTCTCGACAAATTTAGTGAATTCCTTCACGTAAGAATCCGCTGCTTTTTGGTCGGAACTAGCCGCCACTCCATGTCTAATGACGCTATGAATCCCAGTTCGTCGATGAAAGTGTTCAAACCAGAGTTCGCTAGTAAATCATGGTGGATTTGCAAAGCCTTAGTACATATTATGGACTCAATTATACTATCTCCAACCAGCTGTTTTTCATTAACAATAATTTTTCTACCTCTTCTATTAACTGTGACCTATTCTTCGTTAATATATTTACTTCCTTAGCAATGTCTGCTGCCTTTAAGATCTCGTTATTCTTCAAATTTGTACAGATGGTCGATTTTGCCTTGTTATACTGCGTGGAGAGATCGGACACACAAACCTCATTTTTATGTTTAGAAATTATTTCTTTCTTCATTTCCACTGTTATACGTCTAGGGTGTTTGACGCCAATATCACTAACACTTTTAACTTTCTTAGGAGCTATAATAAGGGCTATCTGACAGGTAAAACAATGGAAAATACAGGAAGAACTAAAAACAGATCACGAACGAACCACACAGCATGGGCACCAATGCAGAACTGGTTCAGGGTGGGATTAGCTCTATCACATGTCGTTACTGATTAAACTGGGCAGTTAACTAGGGGGTCATTGATTTCCTATCACTTCCAATTAGTTACCCATGATCTCTCCCAATACTGTTACGGGGAATAGGGAGAAAGGGGTGACTAAATCTAAAAAAAATTGGTTAATTACAAATGGTAAGAAAGATCTTATTTGGGTAAATTTTTACAATTACACCTGTCTCCCAACGGAATTGATATTTATGGTTTTCCTACGTTTTTTGACGGGTTTTGAACGAATCCAACCTTCAAAACTATTGGAAATTATTCCAATCCTAACCTAACCAAACCCAAAAACGATAAAGTCACGACGGTTTTGAAGTACATATTTGTTCAAAAACACACACACAAAAAATCCTTAACATATCGAAACTAACTTAATGAGAATAACAGAGTCGTGGCTGTGACGGGTGTAATAGTAAAAACTTACCATAATTTAAATCCGTAAAAAAAAATAATAATATTAATACCACACATGCTGCGTTGAATCTCGAAAATTTTACCAGTATAACTTACACTTCACCACTAGTAGATAAAACTGATAGATTACTCTACGTCAAAATAAATTCTTCAGAAATCAGACGGTACCTGTCCCAAAAATGAGCCAATATGGAGAACTCAAAGCTAACATGGTGCAATCATGTAATGATGAGATTATTAATGCCAATATGTCTGGATTTAATTATCTTATAATTAATAATTATTAACGATTAAGGATTTAACTGTTACCTCTAGTGCCCTGCTGCTTTGCGGATTATCTACTGTTGTTAACGTCTGTGAAATCAAGGTCTCATGAAGTTACGATCTCGAACCCGATGTGATCAAGTCTTTTTCCCTACTATGCAGTGTTGCCATACTCGGAGAAATTAGAGAATACTTTTTTTTATCACTTACAAGTTGTCTCTAGTCTTTACCTTAATTTATCAGTATAGTTAATTAAAAATATAATTTACGGTTAAAAATGGCATATGTTAGTTTTATTTTCTTTATCTACCTCCAGAAAGGTATAAATGATATTTGATAGGTTAATCTTCCAAGATGGCTACATTTTTTCCGGACAATAGAAGCTCAGCCTTTGTATATGACGTCTCGTGTCCACGCCCTTTAATCCTGCTTTACGTCACGGACACCCTTATGTAGTAAGGGTCAGGACTTTTTTTTTTTTTTGCAAGTGTGACCGTTTCCCTGAGTGCATGTCCTTTCTAGCCTCAGACTATGGTGAGTATCGAACTGACGAATCAGAGTGACGTACTTACCACCCTGCCATGGCGGCCACAGCATCTCCACATCCTTTAAATTTTTCATATTAGTTTTTTATTTATATTATTTCATCACACAATATGATTATTTGTTTTTCTTTTGTCTTTTGTCTTTTATTTAATTCTGCTTCATATATACGATGTAATTTTGCCTCATTTTGCCTGAAGGATACAGCCATATGCTCGTAACTCCCCGTCTCCTGGTCGATATTTTCTTATCAGCACTTTTCACGTTTTACCTCAAATCTCCGAATGCATTTATCATTTACCGTTTCTTCGTTTAGCGAATTCCAATTTTCAATTGTGCTTATACAAAAAAAAAAACACACACACACACTTTTTTACATCCAGCAGAGAAGCTTCCTTGCGAAACTCCAAAGATATGACCTCTAGTTCTAGAGCAAAATTATGATCTCTGGTTCTAGAGCAAAACTATGACCTCTAGTTCTAGAGCTATCTTTATCACATTATCGCTTCCCATCAAGTTTGCTAAAATCCTATATGAGGATCAACAGGCGTTTCATAATTAGCAATGTATTATTAATGCCATGAAAACTGAAAATAGGCATTATTATTAATATTATTATTATTATTATTATTATTATTATTATTATTAGTATTATTATTGCTATCAATATTATTATTATTATTATTATTATTATTATTATTATTATTATTATTATTATTTTCATTATTATTATTATTATTATTATTATTATTATTATTTTTCCACTTAATGACGACTTTTGTTTTGAAGCTGGTAGGGTGGCCACAACTGAACAAATGGTAAGGCTAGCGGAACTTTATACTCAGCTGTCAATAATAATAATAATAATAATAATAATAATAATAATAATAATAATAATAATAATAATAATAATAATAATAATAATAATAATAACCGTCACTGGAAACATAAACATTTTGAATGTGTTATGTGCTCAATTTCTTGAGAGAGCTCATAGAACATTTCTTTGCCAGATTACCCCAAGCATTACACACAGAACATAGTTTGCAAAGTTATGGAGAAACTACTAAGGAAACATATCTCTCTTCACTTGGAATCCTTCAACTTTTTGTCAGTAGGCAACATGGCTTCAGAGAAGGTAGATCAACAGTAACAAACTTATTAGAATTTAATGATGAGGTAAGCCAAATCTTACAGGAAAGAGAGGGCTGGGCAGATTGCATATTCCTAGACTTCCAGAAAGCGTTTGACACTGTTCTACATGGGAGACTTATTAGGAAGCTGCAATCAATGGCTAGTATAGGTGGAAATGTTTTGGAATGGATAAAAACTTACTTAGAAGGAAGGGAACAGAGGGTTAGAGTAAGACACTCAGTGTCTGAATGGAGAAGAGTTAGTAGTGGAGTTCCACAGGGTTCAGTTTTAGGGCCAATTTTGTTCCTTGTATTTGTAAATGACCTACCAGAGTCTGTAAATTCATTCATGAATATGTTTGCAGATGATGCAAAGATTGTGAAGAAAGTAAAAAACGAGAACAATGGTAGAGAACTTCAGGAGGATCTAAATAATCTGCATGAGTGGTCAGAAAAGTGGCTAATGAAATTCAATACTTCAAAATGTAAGGTAATGAGAATGGGTACAAGTGCAAGAAGGCCCAAGCTTGACTACTCGGTGGCTGGAGTACAACTTCAAGAGACAGAAAATGAGAGAGATCTAGGAGTAAACATACTGGCAGATTTGTCTCCAGAAATACATATAAATGGCATAGTAAGGGCAGCATATGCATTCTTATCAAATGTAAGGGTAGCCTTCAGGCACATGGACAAGGAAATGTTCAGAAATATTTATGTAACCTATGTGAGGCCAAAACTCGAATATGCAGCCCCCTTTTGGAATCCGCACTTGAAAAAGCACATAGCTAAACTTGAAAAAGTTCAAAGACATGCCACGAAACTGGTGCCAGAAATACGCAATCTCAGTTATGATGAGAGGCTGAGGGAATTAGACTTACCATCACTGGAAGCTAGAAGAGTAAGGGGGGATATGGTGACAGTCTTTAAATTCCTTCATGGTTATGATAGAGTGGATAGGGATCGATATTTTGATATGGCTGGCTCTAGAATTAGAGGTCATAGTTTGAAGCTTCGTAAGAAAACTTCTTTGCAGGATGTAAAAAAATATTTTTTCAGTGTAAGAGTAGTTGATAATTGGAATTCGCTAAGCGAGGAGGTAGTTAATGATATCTCAATCCATAGTTTTAAGGACAGGTATGATAAGTATCACTAAGTATAAAATGGAAGCGATCAGGAGACGGGAAGATACGAGCTTTGGGCTCTTTCCCGTAAACACAATTAGGTAATCACACACACACACACACACACACACACACACATAGCTTGTACCAGAGGTTATAGTTTGATACTTCTTAAGAAAACATTTTTGCAGGATGTAAGGAAGTACAGTACTTTTTAGTGTAAAAATAGTTGACGATTGGAATACGCTAAGCAAGGAGGTAGTTAATGCTAACTCAATCCACAGTTTTAAGGACAAATGTGAT
This sequence comes from Halocaridina rubra, assembly GCA_037179515.1. NCBI lineage: Eukaryota > Metazoa > Arthropoda > Malacostraca > Decapoda > Atyidae > Halocaridina > Halocaridina rubra. Next base: position 12,650 of record JAXCGZ010019333.1, on the reverse strand, counting down.
ACATATAATTTAGTATCAAAATAGAACTGTCCAGGAGACTGGGAGTTATTAGCATAGGGTTCTTTCCCGTCGATATAATTAGCTAATTATGCACACATGCACACAGGTAATTCCGTACGTAGCACTTACATATATACATACATAAATACT
>JAXCGZ010019333.1:0-2500 GCA_037179515.1 Halocaridina rubra | reverse complement strand
TACTTTTCCACCACTCCCTTCACACAGCAAATAATGAGTTTCTCTCTCTCTCTCTCTCTCTCTCTCTCTCTCTCTCTCTCTCTCTCTCTCTCTCTCTCTCTCTCTCTCTCTCTCTCTCTCTCTCTATCTATCTATCTATCTATCTATCTATCTATCTCTATCTATATATCTATCTATCTAACGGTATACACATACGCTAAGGTAAAGATTTGATTTATGCACCCCTTCTATTTTTGGACTAATTTTTTTCCCTTATAGGTTTCGATGTGTTTTGAATTATTCTAATAATTCTATTTCTTTTCAGTCATGATATTTTGTGTTAGCCCTCGCCCGCCAGCGTTCATAAGTATTTTTTTTTCCAAGAATTTTTTTTTCTTTTACTTGTCACTATAAGTCCCTATTTAGGGGTGGACGCAGATGGATTAAAGATGGGGAATTAAGGCTGGATGACCTTCCTAGCGCCCTACCGTGGGCTCGAATGCTGGTCAATCACCTCTTGAGTCGAGCCATCTGCTGGTTATGCTACGGTTCTCCCCGTTTCTAAGAATATCAATAATGAAAATAATTCAAAACGCATCAAAAATCTATCGAAAAATCTATCGTAACTTATGTAACAGACATGTGCCACATGATGGATGACTCTGGCAAATGGGGCCGATTTTGGCGGGTGGCCATGGGTGACTGCTGACCGTTACGACAGAACTTAATCTAAGCTAACCTAACTAACCTGGTCAAACTAGCTTAACTAACCTAACCTAAGTATCCTGAGAAAACTAACTTAGCTAACCTAGCCATATTAATTTGACTAACTTAACCTAACCTAACCTAAATTAACCTATCTAACCTGACCAAACTAACTTCACTAACCTAACCTAAACTGACCAAACTAACTTCACTAACCTGACCAAACTAACGTAACTACCTGAAATACTAACTTAGATAACCTAAACAAGCTAATTTAAGTAACTTAACTAAACTAATTTAACCTAACCCAACTAACCTAACTCATTGAAGCCCTACATTCTTTAAAGAAGGTAAATTTTGGTGTATAAACGAATCTCTCTGGCCAACCTAAAGCAAAGTTTTTTTTTTTTTTTAATCTGTAAATTTATTTAGTTGATTTTTACCAAAACAACATTTTTACAGGAGTGTGTGACGTGATTTTTAGACATATGTGTCAAAGAATTACTATTTAATACAGTATAAAACGAGTTAAGGAAGGGTGAAGAAAACGAATATTAACACACACACACACACACACACGCACACACACACACACACACACACACACACACACACACACACACACACACACACACACACACACACACACATACACACGTCTACAGTATAACTTTATTTTTCTCCCTTTCATTTTATTAAAGAAAATCTCTCTCTCTCTCTCTCTCTCTCTCTCTCTCTCTCTCTCTCTCTCTCTCTCTCTCTCTCTCTCTCTCTCTCTCCCCGTCTTCCTTAATACTCCTTTTTGCTTTTTTTTTTATTTAATCGTCTCGCAATATTTGTTCAGACACGTTTAGATTTTATATCCTCGTAATTTACGTGTCGGAATTTTCTGAATGGCTGAATTTGCGCTCACGAACGTGCGCATTGATGCTTAAAGCAGATACACACACACACACACACACACACACACACACACACATACACACACACACACACACACACACACACACACACACACATACACACACACACACACACACACACACACACACACACACACACAATCAATCACAGGTAATCACACCCTAACGGTTTCAGTCCTTAATGATGAGAAATGAAGGACTGCAGCTACCTTATGCTACTAATATTACTACTGCTACTACTACCACTACTACTACTACTACTACTACTACTACTAATAATAATAATAATAAAATTCAAACCGAACTATCGATAATCAGTCAGTTACTGCTTATGAGATTGACTCAAAATTACTACTACTACTACTACTACTACTACTACTACTACTACTACTACTACTACTACACTACTACTAATACTAATAATAATAATAATAATAATAATAATAATAATAATAATAATAATAATAATATAATAATAATAACAATAATTAACGTCTGAAAGAACGTTTTGTCTCCATAACATCGAGACATTATCAAAATATTTTTTCTTTTTTTTAACTATTATCAATTGCACCCTTCATAGTTCTGTGGATGTAGTATCTAGCTCACATGATTTTGTTCATTTCCTGGATATGAGCGTCCGGTTTATTACTCCTTGCCAACCCTGTAAGCTATCTGAAAATGTTATTTGATGTGTTAGGATAGTGGTAAAATGGTGTATATGTTGGCGGACTTATAAAGGGTAATGGAAAGAGAGTCGTCACTGATTATCTATCTATCTATCTATCTGTGTATCTCTTTTTGTAAATCTGTGAGTGTATATATCTTGCTAAGTATGCATGTATGTTTGTAGATATTAATGTATGTGTGTATATTTCTGTCTGTCTGTCTGT
>JAXCGZ010019332.1:0-65951 GCA_037179515.1 Halocaridina rubra | reverse complement strand
AACATTTAATCAGTTTCTTTTACTCAAGTGTAAAAATGCAGTGAAAAAGAATAAAAATTCTTCATATATACTAATTAATTACTAGGTGCAATAGTTGACTGTCAGAGAATTTTCATGGCATTATGCTACATGATACTCTAATGACATTCAGAGCTCATGAAACTTTTATTTCCACTTCATTGTAACTGTTTTGAAGTTTGCAATGTAATAATGGTATGTTTTACAAGCATTAATCACTCAGCACACTTACATAAGGCAAGCTTCAGTAACCACAGATATTTTTTCAGAAACCTAAAAATATTAAATACATAAATCTAATATCCCGAAATTACTATTTAGCCACACTAATATAATATCTGAAAACCACTGGTTTTCTACTCCAAAAAACAGGAGGGGCACACCTTCGAGGTTTGTTCTTACCCTGTTATGGAAGGACTTTCGGGCTTAAAATCTCACAGATGTGTCATAAGTTACTAAGGAGTATGGTTATTTCTTGTGGAAAAATTGGGAGTTGGATAAAAATTTCAAGTGCCTCAATACTATTGGAAGGAATCTAACCTTGTTCGATAACTGAATTTATAACACACTGTTCCTTACAATCCTTCCAAATGATTGTAATACTCTCTATAATAGCAGGTACCCACCGTTCCTTAGTAAACTAGTTCCCCAGCTGGAAACTTCTATTATAGTAATCACTTTGGCGGCTATTTTCGTATGTTAATATGCTATGTTGCCAAGGAGACTTTTCTTCCATGAAAACACCATATTTTATTTCAAACAAGCTACTAAATCAAGACACTGAGATGGAAAATCTTGTATTTAAATATAATCCAATGTTACCTATACAAATAATCGATAACTAAATGCCATACTGATTAGATTACAATATTGACATGTATCTTACCAAGTAAATAAAAATATTTCACAATACAAAAAATTCTCATCCTGGGCCCTTGCCCATTTGCAGGATGCTGTCTAGATGCACAGATTACCCCAATATCTTCCCTATAAAGGGGACCTTCATGACATATGCTTATAATATGCAGACTGTTGTGGCAGAAACTATTCAACTTGTGGGAATCCTGACATTGCCAAGACTTAGTACGAATGACAAGGTACAAGAGTGCTCAAGGAATAAATAGGGCAAATTGTATCAAAGCCCTACAGACCTGGGTCTTGGAAATGAGAAAGGATGAGTTATATTCTGCTTATAAAAAAGAGCAAGTGATGGGGCTCAAGAACATTTAAATTATTTGAACCAGTAATGAGCCACAATGGGGCAGATATCACTCTGAAAAATCTGACAGCTATTCAGTACCCTGAAAGAATTTTGCCACTTCCCTTAGAATATCCCCTAGTATACTTGCAGCGGAGAGTATTAGAAAAATGGCTATCTATCAGATTGTCCCTCCAGAGGCACCTGGAAAAGACCAACAGACTAGTTCTTGGGCAACTTCTGGATCAAAAACTTAACCATCCCTAAAGGATATGTCAGCTGTGGGAGGAGGGACCTCCTTTTCTTTTAAAAGATAACCTATCCCTTTGCTCTCCTTGGGAGGATAATTGACTATGGATTTGATGTGCTCCAAGACGACCCTATAACTTTACTGGATAAAAGAAATATTCCTCTCAGCTCAGGTCTGCCATTTGCACATTCATAGCCTTTCGTCCTCTTATTTTTGTAGAGGACTAGACCTATTTACCGAGGCATACTGGTGATAGAGACACAGACAATGTTGAGGAGGTATGGAACCTCCAAGATGAGACATGGAAAAAAAATATGAATCAGCATCCTTGATCAGACCAAGGTCTTTTTCATCAAAGGGAACCTCCTAAGAGAAAAGTGGAGTTGAAGCAAAGTTTACCTGAACATATGTCAATTTCTCCTACTACACAATCTCATTGAAGCACCCAAAAAGGATGCCATTACTGCTGATGCTCAAAAGGCAATTAAAACTACCATTGTTAGCCAGAATGGATTTCTCAAAGTCAAGGATGAAACTTTGTAGGGCAGCCCTGACTAAGAGTGATGCCTCCAAACAAAGCTAGACAACTGCCACATACAAAGTAAAGAAAGTTATCTGAAAAATAGTAATCAAGATTCAGCTATGAATGCTACATAAAAGTAAAATATTATGAGCACTATATGCTTAGAGAAACAAGCAAACAAATTTTTCAATATAAAACATTTTGAGTTATTACAGAATTTTTAGTTCTATTCATCAGACAATTTTCTACAAGGTATCTTCAAAAACAGGTAAGGGGAAACTGAACTTACTGCTATTTACTAAAAGTGTATTGTTTCTACATATGATACTCTGATTAGTAAAGAGGTTGTTAGGTTACAAAAGCAAAGTTATGGCATTTTCAAAGCTTCCACCAAACATAAGTAATACTTCTGTTTATATCTTCAAACTCTTGCTTCAAATTGAAAATCAACACTGTTTAACATATAACTACACTTGTGATAAAATAATGCTCTACATCACAAAAGAAAATATCTAATTAACAATTTAGCAGAAAAGATGTATACACTATTTTGTTTTAAATTCATATTCTAACTCATTATCATTTTGCATATATCGGCTTATATAATACACAGATTTATAAGATCTTATACATGTACTTCAAGTGAAGTGCAATGCTACATCTACTCACCAGTTATGGCCGATGAATGATTTTCACCTGCAGCAATAGATACAACTGCATGCGTACTTGTCTCAACAACAGGGTGGGCTGTCCAGCATTCAAGCTCACCCCCACCTTGCCCAAGCTGTCCACTGTTTCCTAATCCACATGAGTATATACCACCACTTTCTGAAATGTTACAATATATACACTAAACACAGGAATCTCGTCAACCGTTCACACTTCACTCTAAACCTCACAAGACTCTTTACAAACTCCCCACTCTAAACTTTCACAAAGTCCCTATGACCCCACACTATGCTATCAAAAGGATCCCTCTGACAGCCCCTCAACCCTAAACTATCAAAAGGATCCCTTCAACCACATCAAAATCTATGCTCTCACATGATTTCCTGCAACCACATAAATGTTTAAATTAATCTGTCCAACCACTCCCTGCTCTAACTTTCACAAAACTCTCTTCAATTTCACATCACACTAAACTCTATCAAATTACTAGAATGCTTTAAACTACCTAAACACGAGTATTATAGTACAGTATTTCCTTTAGTCTATCACAACACTTTGTATTATTTTTTCTATACTTGCACCTACACTTGACTTGCTACTACTACACAAACAGACACAACCCATTATTGAATTGAAATACATAACTCTGTATATTATTCAACATTTATAATGACAGAAAACTCAAGAAAAAGGAAGTTTGGAGAAGTGTGAAATGGGGTATCAAAGTTTTGACATAAAATCCACTTTAAAAACTAAACTGCCTTATATAATAATATTACTGGGGATTGTCGATTTATAACCTATTCTAATTATAACTATTGACTTTGCCACCAACCTTGACAGGTTAGGATGGTCATAAGTCATGAAAAGCTAGTAAAATGCTCATAAAAACTGATGCAGAGCATTATCAGAAGAGACATTCCTGTACCTATTCATCTCCATCTACCTCTCTCTCTTTGCTTTGCCCTCTCCTGGAAGAAACTGGAAGTTTTGTTTTTTCACACAAAAAATAATGATAATTATAATAACAACATTAAATAAAGAGAAGGAAAGGTACAGATCATAATAATGTTAAATGTGAGGCAAAAAGGGGAAGGAGTGGTAAAAACAGAAGTCATTTAAAGCTCGTTAAATGCTCAAGAGGACCAATCTTGAAAGCATTAGCAGAGGCAGCTCTATCTCTACCTCTCCCTTTCCTTCTCTCTCTGCTTGGGGAAGCCAGAGGAATTATTTTTTCTCACTCAAGCTGAGATTCGTCTGAACTGTTCCTCTTTCTCTTTTGTAATAATAATAATAATAATAATAATAATAATAATAATAATAATAATAATAAAATAATAACAAAAAACTCTTAAACTTTGTATACTATTATTAACATAATATAAAATCATGAGTTTAGAAATAACTGAAAAACAAAAAGCTAGTAAAGCAAGCTATAAAAATAAGGAATTGTAAAACTTATTAAATAAAATTATAAATCGTTTCAAAAGAAACAACAGAAATACACAGTGATGTCTCACAGCCTTGACCAACCGGCCGATAAGCATATATTCAAGCTTACTATTACACAGTCAAGCATGACTAGCCACAATGTACATGTACAAATGTACTTGTACAGAGCGTAAGACGTTTTACAGTTTTGTATTATAAATACGTAAAAATATTAAAAAGTTAAAAAACTGAAGCTGTAAAGATTAAAAAAAAAAAAATCAACAATTCAGCTTTAAGAATATATACTGTTAGTGTATACTACGGTATGATACCATATGATAATTTTCCTACTGTCTTAATGGTTTGTCTTACAATCATATTGCCTTACAACAAGCTGGCTGTAACCAATCACTGTTGTAAGTCCACAGCCACATGTATCTTATCAGTTTTAATACTAATATTACCAGCTAATTATTACAAGAGCATAGGAGAGACATATTGGACCACACTTAAGCTCAATTAAAAAGCTATTGCAATTCAGACCCCTCAAATCTAATGGTGCATTTACCGAGCCTTGTTGAATGGGGCTACAACAAAAGGGATAACACTAATATTTCCTATTCTTCAACAAAGAAGTGTTACAAGTTACATTGGGGGTAAATCTTGTAAACTTTTATGTACATAACAGACTTTGATCCGTAAAATATATTATTATCATTATTATTATTATTATTTTTATTATTATTATTATTATTAGAAGTCTACTGATTGCAAATATCTGAGATTTATTATCTTTCGAAACTGTCCTTGGAAATTCAAATTGATTCTTCCTATTCAGAAAAGTGGACCATTTTTCACAAGTTCTCAACCTGTAGCAAGTTATTCAAAGCTTGAAAGATAGCTGGGTGGGTAATGAAGAAAAACTAGTGATAAAGGATCGACTACTATGTATTGAAATGGGATGGTCTGTTTAGTTTAGTGAGCTACTGAGATGGAAATAGCTAACTGAGCCTCTAAGATGGATGTGCTGTCAATTTGGCTGTGTAATCAATATTATAAAGCTTGGTTTTATTTATAAAGGGTGAGGGAATGTACCAACGAACGTACATGTACCTTAGGAATCTGAATCTGTATTATTGAGGCCTTCAGGACCTGTGGTAACATCACTCTGATCTTAATGGTGCAATGTTTTTGGAATAATACCTAATATAAACATAACATATGCTATTACCATCAAAAGACTCAGGGTAACATGACTAACATTAATAGTAAAGAACACACTGATACGACACTCATCTACTGAAAATTATTAATTCTATACTAGAAAGCTTAGACTTCAAAAGTAAAAATGACTAGGACAAAATTAGATAAATATAATTGAAATGTAATAGTTAATATTAGCAAAAATAAAATAATCGTTACTTTTATACAGAACTGACAAATTATAAAAAGTACAGTATGGTAAGATGTTAAGATAAATAAGGAGAACCCGCAATTACAGAAGTTTTTAGATATCCATCCACATAACACATTCTTCTTATTTATCAGTTCTGTACTATTTTAAGAATTACCTTACTCAGGCCAATATCAACTAATATCAATTATATTTAGAGGTAATTCTATCCCTCTCATTTGCTTTACTCTGGGTGTTTAAATTTGAATTAGAATAAGTAATTTTATGTTGATAAAGGGGATACTTCAGTCCTCGAAAGCTCCAGGAATTTAATCTTGCCTTTAAGTTTTTTCATTTTATTATAGAGCTCTTTTTAATTTTTTTTTTATTCAGAATCATTACTGAGGATTTTAATCATTAGTTATCATATCCACAACACAGACATTATTTGGAATTATGGATCCTCAACCACTGTATATTCTTAAGTACTCAACTCTCTTTCAAAACTCTGAATACTTGCTGCATACACCTTCCTTGGGAAAAAATAGTCTACTTTTCTGATAAAGAAATATAAACTGAAATTTCTGAAGATGTGTCTAAAGATTATTTATTATCATTATTATTATTATTATTATTGACCCTTGCAGACAGAGTGAAAGAATTTCATGGGAGGAAACAGAGATATATTTCTGATGGAAAGGGTGAAAGAATTTTGTCTTTTATCCAATGTAAATGGTAGGAGGTAACACAAATTAAAAAGTCTCAGAATATTTTTTTTTTTTTATGAGTGACACCATGACAGGCAAAAATAGCCCTCATCAATAAAGGTCCGGGTACAAGAAAACACCAAGACAAAGGAAAAGAAAAAGGTTAAGGACAAGGCAGAAATGAGGTAATATTACACAAAGGAAAACGACAGACAGAAAAAATAGGGTACAAAGGACCTAGAGATATGGAGGATTAGGCCCTGATATGAAGATAGATCAGCTTTTTGAAGGAAGATATGTCATAAGAGTTAGGAAAGACAGAGGGAGGAAGAGACTTCCAGAGTCTGGAGTGAGATGGGAAGAAGCAGTTGCTGCACCGAGCAATCTGAAAGCTACAAATCTTACACAGTACTTGTGAGATGAGGCCGCTTGGCGAGTGTTACGCGGCTTCGGCAGTGGGGGAGGGATGCAACTCGCACTCTTCAGAGCATAATGGAAGTAGTAGTGATAACTTACGGCATAGAGAGAAAGAATCCAGATCAGAAGTAAGAGATGGATCATTAATGAGTCTGACTGCCTTAGATTCAACCCTATCAAGGAGATAAGTATAAGCAGAAGCACCCTAGATGTGTGAGCAGTATCTAAGCAGGGACGGATAAGACCTTTATAGATTTTAAGTAACTGTAAGGAGGAAAAGTAATGATGAAAACGAAATAGAACCCCCAATTTTTTGGATGAAGATTTAGAAATTTGGATTATGTGATTCCTCCATGACAAGTTAGAGGCTATATGGATTCCTAATATGTTGATAGAATTAAGAGAGGGTAAAGTCATTAGTTTCGAGGACAATAGGGTTATCAGGAGGAGAAGACAATAAAGAGATAGCCAGAAACTGTCTTGGAGGCATTGAATTTAACTAAATTTGGGTGCCCAACTCAGATACCCTCTGCAAATCGGAGTTGAGAGTAGAAGAAGTTATACGAGACTGATTACGTGTAGCAAATGAAGGTTATGAAGAAAAGGCAGAGGAAAAGTGAAGGGTAGAATTGTCAGCAAAGGCATGAAGAAGAGAGGAAGATGGGGATTGTAGAAGTTCATTGATGAAAAAAAGGAACAGAGTTGGAGAAAGAACAGAGCCCTTTGAAACACCAATGATAACAGAGAAAAGGCTAGATTCGCACCATCAACAACTACAGATATAAAACGGTCTGAAAGAAAACTGGAAATAAGCGAACAGAGAGAAGGGGTAATGCCATAGGCAGGGAGTTTGGCCAACAGAGCCTTGTGCCAAACTCTGTCAAAAGCCTTAGAGATATCAAGGGTGACGACAAAAGATTCCCCATAGTTCCTCAGAGAAGATGACCATACATGAGTAAGATAGGACAGGAGGTCACCAGTGAATCTTGCCTTGCAGAAGTCATACTGGTGTTCGGAGATAAGCGAGTTAGACTGAAGCCGCTTCAAGAAGAGAGCATTGATCAAAGTTTTGAAAACTTTAGCAATATAGGAGGTTAGGGCAATAGGTCGGTAGTTTGATGGAATACAGCACTCATCCTTCTTAAGAACAGGTTGAACTACAGCATGCTTCCAAGATGAAGGATAGATACTGGTTGACAGAATGAGGCGAAATAGACGGCAAAGCACGGGAGCCAGTTCATCTGTAAACTTAAGGAACCTTGCAGGGACACCATCGGGACCAGATGCCTTGTTCGCCTTTAGTGACCAATGAACCTTACGAACTTTGTGTGAAGAAAGGATAAGGGAGGGCACAGGGTTAGGCAGGGGTAAAGATTGAGTAAAAGGTGCGTTGGAATCATTTATAGAATAGTTGGCAGAAAAACGAGAGAAAAAAGCGTGGCTTTAAAAGTGGGAGAGCAAGCTATAGAACCATCAGTACAAATGAGAGGAGGAAAGCTTGAGTTACAGAAGTTTTTGACTAAGGACCAGAAGCATTTGTCAGTGGGAGAGGAATTAAGGTCATCAACTTTTCTTTTTATATAGGAAGCCTTACAGTTTCAAATCTGAGCAGTACAGCAATTTCTATCTACATTAAAAGCAGAGCGAGTTAAATTGGAAGGTGAGGCTTGGTAAGATCGGTGTGCCCGATTCCTGGCCTGGATAGCCATGGAGCAGGCACGGTCAAACCAAGGTATAAGGGGAGAGAGAGTTTTTGTAGATGAGGGGATGTACGCCTCCATTCAAGACGTCATGATCTCGGCAACTTTTAGGGCTACCTGATCAGGATTGCGGGACGGAAAGCAGTAGTTATCCCATCGGAAGTCAAAAAGGAAGTTACGCAAATTTTCACGTTGGGTATGCTGAAATGCCAAAGGCGGCACTGAGTAAGAGGGATTGGTGGAGGGGGAGAGAAAATGGAAGAGATTGAGATCACAGAGTGGTCAGATTTACCAAGAGGGGAAAGCACAGAATAAGAGTAGACTGAAGGGTTAGAGGTAAGAAATAGGACAAGAGTGATTGCTGCATGTTCGTGACGATCAGGAACATGAGTAGGATGTTTGATACTTTACTCCAGATCGCAAGTAATAGAGAAAACAAGGGCCTCGCTTCCTCCTACATCATTGTGAGAAGAATGAAGCCACTCACTGTGGTATACATTGAAGTCTCCAATGTAGAGAACTTTGGCATGTGGGTGAGAAGATAGCAAGGACTCATGGCACGAGGACAGATATTCAAAGTAAGACACAAACTCGGAGTTTGGAAAGCAGCAGCAGAAGCAAAGGAATATAAAGGTAGTGGAGAGATAGATTATCAGCTAAAAAACATCAAAGTCAGAAGATTCAAGGTCCATGAGCCTTGCACTAGGAGTGTTAGTGTTGCAGTTGGCACAGACCCCACCTTTGGAACGGACACGAGTATACAGGTTATAGTGAGAGATTTGAAATGGGTCAGTTGAAGCATAGACACCTGGGTTTCAGATAGGAGGAGAAGGTTAGGGAGGAAAGTACCCAAGTGCTGTTCCACAGACGAAATATTAGAGTTCAGGCCATGAATGTTAGAATAGTGAAGAGTGAGAGAAGCAAATCTATTGGGAGGTGCAAGGTTAAAGCAGAACCACCAGGCATTTCTGCCCTCAAGCCAATAGTAGAGTCAACAAGATCCCCGGGATTCTTCACACCACTTTATGACGGGTACTGGGCGCCATAAACTGTGGACCTTCAATTAATAATAGCAAATATGAGGGGGGAAAAAAAAAAAAAAAAAAAAGACATATATGGGGAGGGTTGTGACTTGTCAAATGTAATGGAATAGCAAGAGATGTGTAATGCATACGCCAGAATATTCAGCGTAGATGTAGGCATATGGAAAGAACCTTCAGTTGTAGTTTTTCTATGGGCGGTTGTTGCCATGGGCAACATACTAGTCATATAATGTACTTTACACTGACCATGATTTTTCTTTTCTCGTTACTGGTTACTCCCCAGAATGGTTTCCAAGGAGATATATATCTAGATACTCCATAATAATCTGAAAAAATCTGCTGTTACTTTTGTTGTTATTGTTTCTTGAGTTGCTTGGTTAAACAGCCCTGAATGCCTAAGGAAGGCAACAAAGCTTTCGGGAAGAGTCTGTTTTGGATCGTCTGGTGACTGATGACAGTGTAATTGGTTGTGTATAGTGTTTCTGATAACAAAAATGTGAGATAAAGGGAAAATATTACTTAATCTTGCACTGCATATAATCTGTGTGTCTACCTTTACAAGAAGATAAAACTTAGAAAATAGTATTATAACTAATTTAGAGACAACGAGTATACAAACATACCTTTGCCAGTGGACTAACACGTGCCGGTGCAGAACACAAACTGTGCAGGTGATAGAAGGCAGAAAAGAAATGACATTCCTTAGTATGATGTACATAAAACTATATCACTGTAATTTTATCTTTTATTCTCTAATTTTCATGGCATAAAAAAGTACTTGTGAGAACAAATGACAATAGAAAGAGGGTTATATTGCACATACTGTTCTGTTATGGGTATATTCTCAATATAAAATAGTGGAGATATACAAGAAAAATTTAGTACAACACAAAGAAACATTATTCTATATACAGGGGGTCCCCGCTGAACGTCCTTTTGCATAACATCGTTTCGATTATACGTTGGAGGGCAATATATAATTAATAAATTATTAATAAATTAATTTTTCGATCTAACCAGATGGTGCGGTAAATTCAAACTGCGTGTGCTTAACTGTTTGTGAACGAGGCGGATGAATACAGAGCTAGCAACACAGCTGTATTCGTATTTATCAAGTAAATGTTTTTATTTATTTATCTGTTTATATTGAAGGATTATATTGAATTAAGAAACAAACAAACAGCTGTAAATACGATTTTATTCGAAATACACATTAATACACAGCTAGTAGCAGAGCTGTACTCTCATTTATCAAGTTAATGGCTTTATTTATCTATTTGTTTATATATTTGGTTATATTAAATATAAAAACAAATATATATCTGTAAATACTATTTTATTCGAAATACACATGAATACAGTGATGCAAAACTGTACAGCACAATATGTCTTACCTTTACTCATGTGGTTGGCTTGCACACTGGAAGGGGCTTTGCAAGGAATCCTTAGTACCTAATACTTTTCAAGGGTATTACTTATCTTCAGGGGAATACACATATAGCAGCACTCGTCTATACATATATATCAAGTTAATGGCTTCATTATCTTATTTGTTTATGTATTTGGTTACTTGAAGTAATTAGATGTAATTTATTTACAAAATTACCATATTCAGAGCTGCAAATACGATCTTTATGCGAAAAAGTTTGTTGAGGGTGGCAAAAGAATAGTCACACGGCATTGTTGTATACGTATATATCAAGTAAATGGTTTATTTCTTTATTTGTTTATTTATTTGGCTATTTAAACGAATTAGACTACATTTATTCACAAACATACCAAATGCACAGCTGTAAATACGTTCTTTATGAGAAAAAGTTTGTTGAGGTTGGCAAAAGAATAGTCACACAGCATTATTGTAGTGTACGTAGATGTCTAGTTAACGGCTTTATTTATTTATTTAATTATTTATTTATTTATGTATTTTGTTATTTGAAGGAATTAAATTTATTTACAAAATTACCAAATATAAATTTTGGAGAAAAGAGAAACCAAAAGGACAGCAAAATAAGAACAATAAGAACACATTTTTAAGAGAAGTGCCATTGTAAAGGCATTGCTTCTCAACCTCTCGCCCGCCATTTTGTTTATTATGCTCCGTTACCGCGATTACCTACTTTCAACATAATTAGTAATAAGATGTTAGTAGTGCTACAGAAAGATGACCAGCATCAACTACATATCCCAGTAAGCCTCCTGAAGATTCAGGAGAGAGCAAATTGATTGTTTAATGCCATGAAAATGGGAAAGGGGGGAAGAAGTGTCGCCCTGTTCTTGTGCTCATTAGCTGGTGTTAAGCCATTTGACCCCAAGTTGGATATGAGGCTGAAATTATCAAGTTATCCAGATGCAAGCCAACCACAGTAGTAAAGGTAAGCAATACTGTACAATGTACTTTTACTATTTTTATGTATTAGATTAGGAACTTAGATTATATTTCTATGTTTTAGAGTATTTCTTTTTAGCATTGATGGGGAAACTAGGTTCAATTTTAGGTGTGTTTTGACATACGTCGACATCTGGTTCAAGTCAGCTGTCAGGAATGGAACCCTGACGTAAAACAGAGACCCCCTATATACAAATACAGCATATGCATATACAATACTTAGTTTCATATTGCCAATATAGCTCAGTTCACATAGTCTTTTCAAACATTTATTTGTTCTCAATAAATGTGAATATCTGCTACTTTTGCAGAAATAAGTTACATCCCTAAAAACATACTAGCACAAAATAAAAAATCTGGTTATGTATTTTAAAGGAGTACCATGGATACAAAACATAAGGGTATAGCATCAGAAAGGATTGTATAATTTGCTCAAATCTCAAAATGCCATGCTTAATATATCTTTTTTGAAGAAAATGTACAGAGTAAGCTTCTCTCAACACATAACATGATTCCACGGACAAGCATTGGAGAATAATTAGACTTAAAAACTTGTTGCTGAGGAGTCACTCGTGGATTAAGAATATTCTGACCCTCATTAAAGATGCCCTTCCTAACCATCGGCATTTTGCACGTGAATTAATTTCAAGTGTGCTTAATTAAAATAAATGTCTGATGACAATGGTTTGGCCTTACAAACTAAGTGTGCAAGAGATTTTTGCTTTCTGAGGAAGAGATTTGTTACCTCTATCGGAGCTCTCCTTATAGTATCTCTTCAGAGGAGATATACAAAGCACAGTATTATGTGACTTGAGTATATTATAGTCCTCTCTGATGCTATGCCCTTAAGTAAAATATTAACTGTAATCACCTTATACTTACAAATAAAAATTACACATCTCACATGTATGTGCACAAAATAGGCATATATTTGTAGGTAGAAAAGGCCTTTAACAATTTCTGCTATCTTTTTACCTTATAATAAATAACTCAGTCCTAAAATGAATGTGCATAAAACAAGAAATAGATGATCAAGCAGAATAAATATAAAACAGACATAAATTATGAGGGTGCATTATGTTAAAACAAGCAGCTTACTGCCATGGTAACATATAACAATAAAGGAAAACATTAATAAAACTTAAACTTCTCTGTTATTGAAAACAATAGCATTCTTCCAAGCATAATTATTGCAATACTCAGCTAAATGAATAATACACTCATCAGTCCAAAACTGAATAAAAACTTGAAGAACTGGTTACTAATAACGACTGAAAAAGTATAATGTTTTGTGCACAGTGAGGGAGAGCTTACACTATTCATCATTAACTTTTTCAGCTGCACTGTCTATAAATCAAAAATAAAAATTATGAAACATATAATGACTAACTGAACCTTGGCAATTAATAAATAATAATTAAAATACAACTTGTTCTTAGAATAACGCGAAGATAGGTTCTCAGAAGTGCCGCGTATTGTAATTTTCACGTAATGTAACGAGTCATTTTCCACAAGAAACAATGATAATGGGCATAGATACGTTTCACAACCGTACATAGACAAACTATACCAAAGATATAAGATAAGTAAAACATATTTTATAAGTACATAACAAAGCAGAAAGACCTGTAGATATTTATATTAACATGAAAATAGTGTACAGTGTGACAGAGTGTTTCGCTCAAAGTCACCAGAGGATGTTAGATGCCTTATTAGTTAATTTAGTAACTTGACTGTCATTTTTCTAACTAAAAATAATTCCCCCTCCTTGCCTTTTGCAGATTATGATTATTTGCAATTTATATTTCAGTTTATAGCTAATTTTAAATATATCTTATTTAATATTCTTGTACGCGTAGAAAGCATGATCCCAATGTAAAGGCTGCCCCCTATTTCTGTTTTCCTACCATTCCCTTTCTTCAGCGAGCCTATCAGATACGTTTTCGTTACAATTTTCTTATGATAAAATAGCTATTGCTAATAAATTTTTTATATTATAAAAATTGTTCTTGCTGATAATTTTTTATAAATTTGACCTTGCTCTTATGTCATTAGCCTGTCTAGATACAGCTTCTTTATTATTTGAATAGTTAACTTCCATCTCCTACAACGCAAAGAACGCTCTAGAGATTGTTTACCAGTAACCTAATTTTCCATAATTATTCCAGTTTTATTTTATTTGCTTCCACTTGTTGCACCTAAAATACTGTCTCTCCCTTGCATCTCTGCCATAATTGCCTGCCAGGGACCACCACTAAAGTAGCCCTGAAATGATATAAGAGCCAGTTACTGCTCTAGAAATATATCCTACAGATGACGTCACCAGGAGGGACATTGAAGCATCCTCATTTGGCGGCCAAACATCCCAGAGGCAAGATTTCGCCTCAGCAGTCAAGCTTATTTTAAACCGTATTTACATGGCATCTGCACAGGAATTCATCTGGCACAAACAAGGTGAGGGATAGTGTATGGTAAAGCTCGTGGGTCAAGCAAATTGGGATTTCGAGAATTAGTTACATTAGTTACTGGCCAAATCCTACGAAAATTTTCTCAGATTCCATTCCCATACAAACGAACCTTTGTAGATTACCTAACTGGAATCTCACTTGCAAAACTTAATTCCTTAACCTGGAAATTACAGTTTCTTTCATTGCATGTGATAAACGAAGATCTCATCCTCTGAAGATTGGTTATGAGCCCGTAAAAATCTATCCCTTCTCCTAACAAATTCCAATTTCATTTCACCCCTTTCTATCATCGTAAATAAATTTTTACGACAAAAACTGGTGAATAAAGCAATTTGCTATATAAATTGCAAGTAATTAATCATTCAACTAAAGTGTTTATGCTATAAACTGCAAATAATTAAAAGGTAATTTTAACCTGTTGGCTTTGCGAATATTTCCTGTTAACCACAATTTAATGAATGCATACTGTATTTATCTTGCTGATTCTTCATATATTGGGGATAAAGATTATTGAGTTATCAGTTGCAAATACTTCAATGGGTGGTTTTGCCCCTCTTCATTGCTAATAGTTCTTAATAACCAAAAGTGAATGAATACTGTATTTATCTCGTAGATTCTTCCTTTATCGTTAATAGAGTGTTTTACCATATAAATTGCAAATCATTAATGAGCACTGCAACTATTGGGGTTGCCCACAATTTAAGGAATACATACAGTACTGTATTTGTCTTGCTTATGCTTCATTTATTGTGAATAAATTGTTTTCCTTTAATACCGGCAAAGAAATAATGGTTTTGTATGCACTTATGGTAGCATAAATATTTCTGGTTAGCCGTGACTAACCAATATATTTTCATCCAGTAGAATAATATTGGAAACTCATTATATGTGTGCTCGTGCTTTCAGTTTCCCATTATTAACGGTGTGTCGTTTCTGTTTCTGCAATTGCAGTGTCCTCTATTTTTCTCTGCCTGTGTGACAGAGGTAATCGTCGAGTTGAGGTCGAAGTCTTGGCATCCATCTGTGGAGCCAGGAAACGAAATCGTGCTCACCACCTCCGGGATTCGAGGCAGCATTTCATAAATTAAAAAAAATATATATATATATATAATTCAATTCTTTTAATGTCATTGCATTTCCAAAATTAAAAGAAAGTTGAATTCTGAGTTTCATTTAACCAAGTAGCGGTATACGGGTGGGGTGTTCAAGTACAAATATCTGTCCGGTCTGTTTGTGAGCTCTTAACCGAGTTCAGTACTTTGAGTCCCCTTAGTAAAACAGAAACTTAACAACTCTCCATGCCCACCTATATGCAGTATAAAAGATATACAGAGTTACTGTACAGCAAACAAATTAATGCACTCTATTATGCGGTGGCATACACTAGGACGTGCATGGTGGCAGTGAGCACGAGTATCCACACGATTTGCTGCCTCCGTATCACGTATCAGCTGATGCACCCTCACACGCTATTTCCCTGACGATATTATATCGCAAGTTTATTTGCTGTTTGTTCTTAATGCTTTTATTCAATTCTCTTCATAATATCCGATTGCATTAAGCGGTAGAAGAGGAGGAGGATGCAGGAGAACGAACCTCTGTCTGCATATGTTTTGCTGCCTCTGAATCAGCTGATGCACCCTCGCACGCTATTTCCCTGACAATATTACATCGCAAGTTTGTTTGCTGTTTGTTCTTGACGCTTTTTTCAATTCTTTTCACAATATCTGATTGCATTAAGCAGTAGAAGAGGAGGAGGATGTGGGAGAACGAACCTCTATCTGCAAACGTTTTGCCGCCTCCTTATCAGCTGATGCACCCTCGCACGCTATTTCCCTTATGATATTATATCACAAGCTTGTTCTTAATTACTTTTTTCAATTCTCTTCATAATATCCAAGAACAGGATGCACGAGAACGAACCTCTATCTGCAAACGTTTTGCCACCTCGGTATCAGCTGATGCACCCTCGCACGCTATTTCCCTGACGAAATTATATCACAAGTTTGTTTGCTGTTTGTTCTTAATGTGTTTTTTCAATTCTCTTCATAATATTCAATCGCATTAAGTGGTAGAAGAGGAGGAGGATGCGGCAGAACGAACCTCTATCTGCAAACGTTTTGCTGCCTCCGAATCAGCTGATGTACCCTTGCACACTATTTCCCTAACGATATTATATAGCAAGTTTGTTTGCTGTTTGCTCTTAATATGCAATCGCATTAAGCGGTAGAAGAGGAGGAGGATGCGGGAGAACAAACCTCTATATGCAAACGTTTTGCCACATCCGTATCAGCTGATGCACCCTCGCACGCTATTTCCCTGACGATATTATATCGCAAGTTTGTTTGCTGTTTGTTCTTAATGCTTTTTTTCCATTATTTCCATAATATCGGATCACATTAAGTGGTAGAAGAGGAGGAGCATAGCGGAAAAGTACCTCCGAAGTGGTCGATTATTTACTAAAATGAAAGATCTTTTTTTAGTTTTTTGCATATGCATTATTCGTGAATTTCGTATTTTTTTACTATTATTTTTTAGGTGCGTTATTCCATTTTTGCTGATTATAAACACACGTAAAGAGCGAACTAGGTGTATATTATTTGATATTTATAGTTCATAAAATTATATTCAGAAACTGAATATTATAAAATATGCCAAATAATCATTTCATTCACGGTTACTTATGTCTTTGAAGATTTTACAATTGAAAACTAGTACATTAATGTTACTTCAAAATGAATTAGCAAAATTTTTTTTGATTAATCATATGTTCAATTTTCATAAACTACGAAGAGTAACTGGTGACAAATTATAGTCAAATGTCTACCACATAGTAATGTAAATAAAAATTTCAGACATTTATAATTCTCCCACTGTTGCAGGAATCTAAGTTTAAAATCATTTTACCTTATATAACCTGAGACATGAGGGCACAGAGCCATGTTGGAGTAATTGTAGTATGTGGCACGTGAAATATTCTTTCTAACAGGTAATGCTTGAGAAAAAGTTTTCGTTATTACTTTTCCTCATTGCAGTTACTTAAAATTTACAAAGGTCTTATCTGCCCCTGCTTAGAATACTGCTCACACATCTGGGGTGCTTCTTCCTTTACTTATCTTCTTTATAGGGTTGAATCTAAGGCAGTCAGACTCATTAATGATCCTTCCCTTACTTCTAACCTGGATTCTCTCTCTCTTCGCCGTAAGGTATCTTCCCTTATGCTTTTCTATCGCTACTACTTCCATCGCTACTCTGATGAGTTGGAGAGTTGCATCCCTCCTCCACTGCCGGGGCCGCGTAACACTCGCCAAGCGGCCTCATCTCACAGGTACTGTGTGGAGATTTGTAGCTCGCGGATTGGTCGGTGCAGCGGCTGCTTCTTCCCATCTACCTCCAGACTCTGGAACTCTCTTCCTCCTTCTGTCTCTCCTAATTCTTATGACCTTTCATCCTTCAAAAAGCAGATCTATCGTCATCTCAGAGCCTAGTCCTCCATATCTCTGGGTCCTCTTTACTTTGACTGTTTTTTTCTGTCTGTCGTTTTCCTTTGTGTGACATTACCTCATCTCTGCCTTGCCCTTAACCTTTTTCTTTTCCTTCCTCTTGGTATTTTCTCGTGCCCGGGCCTTTGTTGATGAGGGCAGTTTCTGCCTGTCCCGGTGTCACACTCTTATATATATATATATATATATATATATATATATATATATATATATATATATATATATATATATATATATATATATATATATATATATATATATATATATATATATATATATATATATATATATATATATATATATATATATATATATATAAAAAAAAAAATCATATAATTATCGCTCTCATATCATTAACATTGAATACCTGTTAAAAATAGAGTATGGGTACTTCCAGCAGCCACTTGCACCACCTTCTCTGGGATCGGTACTTGTTGTGGATGCCGGTGGAATGGCTCGTCTTGTTCAGCAATACCTAATCTTCCATTACTAAAATCACCCCAAG
This sequence comes from Halocaridina rubra, assembly GCA_037179515.1. NCBI lineage: Eukaryota > Metazoa > Arthropoda > Malacostraca > Decapoda > Atyidae > Halocaridina > Halocaridina rubra. The sequence goes on along the minus strand of JAXCGZ010019332.1, from coordinate 47,740 downwards.
CATAAGAACTTCCAGATACTGAAAGCAAGAAATAAGAGAGAACTCCTAACATTTGTAAACTTGGGATGTTCAAAAGTTTAAGAATTCTACATACTTCATATGAGGGCATATGATACACATTGTTTCCCATAACATGGCTTAAAAATCACACTGCATCATATAAGCAAAGGTGAGGCCTTTTGAAAGCTAATTTTATCCATGAAATATTACCACAGAAAACTATTTAACCTTAAACAGTCACATCTACTTTGCAAAGTTCCATAATAATAATAATATTCCTTCTAACACCATTACTATTATTATTATTATTACCAGTACTGTAAAAGACATTATCATAAAGTATCAGCAACGTCATAGGTACAAGCTAATCTATCATATCTAAATATGCCTCAACACAATCTTATAAAAGTCCAGCAGGACACAAAAGAATAGACACATATCTGAAAGGAAATAACGGTAAAACATAATCCTTGGAAAAATAAAATTAGGACCACAGACAGATTTGTCTGTCATACAAAGTGGACTAAGAAGTATAACCGGTGAAAGAGTAAGTGTTTCTTTATGTGGTGAGTGCATTCAGTAACCATTCACAACAACACTGTACTGCTATAAAAAACTCTTTACATACAGTAATGTTTTCTACTAAACCTAAAATGCATTTTTGTAATGTACTGCTATCTTGCTTCAATCATTACATGCTTCAATGCAATAAGAACTTTTTTATGATTATTCACTGATGAAATGGGAAGCGCTTAATCTGCCTGGGCATCTTTTATGCCGTCAAATGCAGTATCTATTTGTCTGCCTTTATCAACAGCTTTAAGAAACCTATTTACAAATCAACACATAGAGAGTACTCACAACAGAAATTTCTATTCAGACTAGTGAAGGAGTTACTTGCAGTACCAACATAATATGAAGAGCTTACAAAGATATATCAATCAACAGCAGACAGACAAACAATCATAAAAAAATGTGACTTGAGCTAAATTAAAACTTACCCTGAGGTAATGAAGAGTAACAACAACTAAATAAAGTAATAAATATATTTCAATACATTAAGGGATTCAAAATACCTAAACACACTCATCTACAAGAATTATTACATGGAGTTACTGTTTATCTGTATTTCATTTCAAAATTCAACTCTCCCCTGTACTCTTGAAATGTAGAAAAACTATAAAATAGGAATTAGAATACATCTCTATACTGTATTCTATTTATACAAATATGACGTCAAATCTCACTGCTAAAAGAAAAGTGGCCACAATGAGAATTGTGGTAGTTCTCTGCCAGTCCCTCTAATGTTTCCCTTTTTCTTTTAACTCCTATAACAAGTAAGCAGCAACAGAATGGAATTCAGTCACTTTCCTGGAATAACAAATCACCACGTCATAGTTTATTAATAGTAAAACTTTATTTTTCTGTTATTCCAATTCAGTGAGATAACATACGTGTTGCAGCAGCAGTGTGGTAGTAGCCACAAGATAAGCTGATGACATCCTCATTCAAAGCAACAACGAATGGAGTAAGTTGCCTTGGGACATCTAATCCAAGTTGACCTTCACCATTACCACCCCATACATATATGCTACCACCCTCTGAAAGATAAAGTCACAAAAGGTATTTGCTAGGGAATATTAGATTCCTAATCACTGTTCTTGAAACAAACTTAATGTTTTGGTTAGCGAATAAGACAAATAAATGTAAGTATGAGAGAGACTGTAACAAGGCACATGAGATGAAAAGTATAAATGTCAAATGTAAACATGGAAACCAATATACTGAATCAAAATTATTCCACTTTTTCTTATGAAAAATTAGGGACACACAATGATATCCAAATTTTTTGCATTATGTCTGATAAATATCAAACTTTGCTAAATAATTGTTACTCAAAATTAGCATATTGAATGTCTCCTAAAGAATACAAATGCTTGAAAGAAGAAAATCACAAAAAACTTAAAAAGTAGAATAATAAACTTTATCGAGTAAAGATTGATAATTATCAGTATTTCTATTATATCTGCATGCCTCCTTTCCAGAGTGTTTCTCCAAAGGTGGCTGTACAGAACTCAATATCAATCTGCTAATGAAAGTTAGTAAGAGCTAAGAGTTTCATCTTATTGTTGACAGGTGATCCGTCTTAAAGGCACAATATTCAAACGGGTTAATTGCTAAAATGCTGTATTAATACTGGAGCACTTTTTAGAGTCCCATTTCGTTGCTCTTAGAGGCACAATGATCAAACAGGGGTTAACTGCTAAAATGCTGTATTAATAAAGGAGCACTTTTTAAGGTCCCATTTCGTTGCTCTGAAAGGCATGTATTGCACTTGGCAGAGTCAAATGAAATGATACTGTCATCACACATTACGAGTCAATATGAAATCTGTGAGAGTATACATTGGTACTCAAAAGGTTTAATTAGAAAGCTTTAAATAACATTGATAAATACGAGTACTTTTCGACACTATCAAAAAGATAAAATCTACACCCCCTAAACATTCATACAGCAAAAACAAAAAAATATTAATACAAGAAAGATTATAGGACAAGAAGCAGATCAATAAAGACTAAATATATCAGAAGTTATTGCTATAACAGTAGAATAGTTTACATTGTATGAGTTGGTGTTAAATGCCTCACCAGGATGTAACATATTACCTCATACAATCAAACACATTATGAACTTCGACAATGCATAGTCACAAACACTACTAACACAACATTCACTCCATGAGAGTTCTAAGGGAAAACCTGGAATCAACAATGGCTTAGGGACTCCAAGCTCTTCGGCTAGGAACCTTAGTGAACAACAACAACAACATTAAACATACAGCTTAATCCTCGTTCTTATAGTTTCTAAACAATCTAGCATTTCTTATTCAAAAAACATTAAAATTATCAACAGATACAGATCACTGCAGCAAGAGACAGTAAACATGTATGGACAAATGAACTAGAATCCTATATTTACAACAATGCAGACATAGACATCATAACAATATGCAGACAAGAAACTCTCACTGCGCAAATAATGAATTCTAAGACAATCTAACTGGAAAACCTTTAGTTACAGACAGTCCTTAAACTGTATTCCACAAGAAACAGAATAAGGGCAATATTCATTCATTCAGGTATATATTTAAATAATTTACAGGAAAGATTTAGCAGACTACATAAAGTTGATACAATGTGAATGGCAAATACTAAAAAATGCTATTCCATATCTTACTAGTGTCACTGATAAACCCAAATCCCATACTTGAAATTACAAACCATTTCCAATTCACTCTTATTTTCTTTTGGTCACAATTCCCTATTTCTAAGTGTACTATTAACATATGTATATAAAATAAAACTCACTGTAAGTATTACAGTATCTTCTTGAAAATGACAGATGTGCCAGTTGTTGTTGAAAGCTTAGTTCTACAATCAAGAACACTAGAAACACCAACTCGTGATAATTAAGCCATCTAAATAATATAACAGGTACTACCAGGATTATAAATGCCTTGTTTTATAATTAAAGTTAAAGTACAGAGCAGTAATACATATATAATAAATGCCTTGTTTTATAATTAAAGTTAAAGTACAGTACAGAACAGTGCAGTAATACATACATAGTACATGAGTAGATAATGTGTATGAGTTTGTTCGTATCTGTGAATGTTCATAACTTGATTGTTCATAAGTAGGGGAGCTTTTGTGTGATTACCTAATAGTGATTACCTAATTGTGTGTGTGTGTGTGTGTGTGTGTGTGTGTGTGTGTGTGTGTGTGTGTGTGTGTGTGTGTGTGTGTGTGTGTGTGTGTGTGTGTGTGTGTGTGTGATTACCTAATTGTGTTTACGGGAAAGAGCCCAAAGCTCGTATCTTCCCGTCTCCTCATCGGTTCCATTTTATACTTAGTGATACTTATCGACCTGTCCTTAAAACTATGGATTGAGATAGCATTAACTACCTCCTCGCTTAGCCAATTCCAATTATCAACTACTCTTACACTGAAAAAGTATTTCCTTACATCCTGCAAAGAAGTTTTCTTACGAAGCTTCAAACTATGACCTCTAGTTCTAGAGCCAGCCATATCGAAATATCGATCCCTATCCACTCTATCATAACCATGAAGGAATTTAAAGACTCTCACCATATCCCCCCCTACTCTTCTAGCTTCGAGTGATGGCAAGTCTAATTCCCTCAGCCTCTCATCATAACTGAGATTGCGTATTTCTGGCACCAGTTTCGTGGCATGTCTTTGAACTTTTTCAAGCTTAGCTATGTGCTTTTTCAAGTGCGGATTCCAAAAGGGGGCTGCATATTCGAGTTTTGGCCTCACATAGGTTACATAAATATTTCTGAACATTTCCTTGTTCATGTACCTGAAGACTACCCTTACATTTGATAAGAATGCATATGCTGCCCTTACTACGCCATTTATATGTATTTCTGGAGACAAATCTGCCAGTATGTTTACTCCTAGATCTCTCTCATTTTCTGTCTCTTGAAGTTGTACTCCAGCCACCGAGTAGTCAAGCTTGGGCCTTCTTGCACTTGTACCCATTCTCATTACCTTACATTTTGAGGTATTGAATTTCATTAGCCACTTTTCTGACCACTCATGCAGATTATTTAGATCCTCCTGAAGTTCTCTACCATTGTTCTCGTTTTTTACTTTCTTCACAATCTTTGCATCATCTGCAAACATATTCATGAATGAATTTACAGACTCTGGTAGGTCATTTACATATACAAGGAACAAAAGTGGCCCTAAAACTGAACCCTGTGGAACTCCACTACTAACTCTTCTCCATTCAGACACTGAGTGTCTTACTCTAACCCTCTGTTCCCTTCCTTCTAAGTAAGTTTTTATCCATTCCAAAACATTTCCACCTATTCTAGCCATTGAGTGCAGCTTCCTAATAAGTCTCCCATGTGGAACAGTGTCAAACGCTTTCTGGAAGTCTAGGAATATGCAATCTGCCCAGCCCTCTCTTTCCTGTAAGATTTGGCTTACCTCATCATAAAATTCTAATAAGTTTGTTACTGTTGATCTACCTTCTCTGAAGCCATGTTGCCTCACTGACAAAAAGTTGAAGGATTCCAAGTGAAGAGAGATATGTTTCCTTAGTAGTTTCTCCATAACTTTGCAAACTATGCTGGTCAAGGAAACTGGTCTATAGTTCAGAGCCGTATCCCTCCTTCCCTTTTTGAAGATAGGTATCACATTTGCTTGTTTCCAGCATCTTGGAATCTCCCCCAACTCCAGTGACTCCTTAAATATGATACTTAGTGCCACTGATATTGTGTTTGCGCATTTTTTAAGCACATGAGGGGATATGTCATCAGGACCTGTAGCTTTATGAACATCTAAATCCATCAGCGCTTTGCATACCTCTGTGGCTGAAAGGTTGATGTTCTCTAATACCGGCCCTTGAGCTTCTATCTCTGCAATCTGAGGGGGTGGGGTATTTTCTACTGTAAATACTGACTGAAACTCCTTGTTCAATTCTTTGCAGATCTCTTCGTCCGTCTCAGTGATGCTTCCATCCGCTCTCTTTAGCCTTAAAACCTGTTCTTTTACCTTCAGTTTTCCTCTGATAAAGCTGTGGAAAAGCTTGGGATTTTCTTTAGCCTTCCTGGTGATGTGTGTGTGTGTGTGTGTGTGTGTGTGTGTGTGTGTGTGTGTGTGTGTGTGTGTGTAATTACCTAACTGTGTTTACGGGAAAGAGCCCAAAGCTCGTATCTTTCCATCTCCTGATCAGTTCCATTTTTTTTTTTTTTTTTTTTTAAGAGTGTGACACCGGGACAGGCAGAAAATGCCTACCTGTCCTTAAAACTACTGATTGAGATAGCATTAACTACCTCCTCGCTTAGCCAATTCCAATTATCAACTACTCTTACACTGAAAATGTATTTCCTTACATCCTGCAAAGAAGTTTTCTTACGAAGCTTCAAACTATGACCTCTAGCTCTAGAGCCTGCCATATCAATATATTAATCCCTATCTGCTCTATTATAACCATGAAGGAATTTATAGTCTATCTCCATATCCCCCCTCAATCTTCTAGCTTCCAGTAATGGTAAGTCTAATTCCCTCAGCCTCTCATCATAACTGAGATTGCGTATTTCTCTCACCAGTTTCGTGGCATGTCTTTGAACTTTTTCAAGCTTAGCTATGTGCTTTTTCAAGTGCGGATTCCAAAAGGGGGCTGCATATTCGAGTTTTAGCCTCACATAGGTTACATAAATATTTCTGAACATTTAATTGCCCATGTGTGTGTGTGTGTGTGTGTGCGCATTTACCTAATTCTATTTACCAAATTGTGTTTACGGGAAAGAGCCCAAAGCCCGTATCTTCCCGTCTCCTGATCGGTTCCATTTTATACTTAGTGATACTTATCATACCTGTCCTTAAACCTATGGATTGAAATAGCATTAACTACCTCCTCGCTTAGAGAATTCCAATTATCAACTACTCTTACACTGAAAAAGTATTTCCTTACATCCTGCAAAGAAGTTTTCTTATGAAGCTTCAAACTATGACCTCTAGTTCTAGAGCCTGCCATATCAAAATATCGATCCCTATCCACTCTATTATAACCACGAAGGAATTTAAAGACTATCACCATATCCCCCCTCAATCTTCTAGCTTCCAGTGATGGTAAGTCTAATTCCCTCAGCCTCTCATCATAACTGAGATTGCGTATTTCTGGCACCAGTTTCGTGGCATGTCTTTGAACTTTTTCAAGCTTAGCTATGTGCTTTTTCAAGTGCGGCTTCAAAAAGGGGGCTGCATATTCGAGCTTTGGCCTCACATAGGTTACATAAATATTTCTGAACATTTCCTTGTCCATGTGTGTGATTACCTAATTGTGTTTACGGGAAAGAGCCCAAAGCTCGTATCTTCCCGTCTCCTCATCGGTTCCATTTTATACTTAGTGATACTTATCATACCTGTCCTTAAAACTATGCATTGAGATAGCATTAACTACCTCCTCGCTTAGCCAATTCCAATTATCAACTACTCTTACACTGAAAAAGTATTTCCTTACATCCTGCAAAGAAGTTTTCTTACGAAGCTTCAAACTATGACCTCTAGTTCTAGAGCCAGCCATATCAAAATATCCATCCCTATCCACTCTATCATAACCATGAAGGAATTTAAAGACTATCACCATATCCCCCCCTCACTCTTCTAGCTTCCAGTGATGGTAAGTCTAATTCCCTCAGCCTCTCATCATAACTGAGATTGCGTATTTCTCTCACCAGTTTCGTGGCATGTCTTTGAACTTTTTCAAGCTTAGCTATGTGCTTTTTCAAGTGCGGATTCCAAAAGGGGGCTGCATATTCGAATTTTGGCCTCACATAGGTTACATAAATATTTCTGAACATTTCCTTGTCCATGTGCCTGAAGGCTACCCTTACATTTGATAAGAATGCATATGCTGCCCTTACTATGCCATTTATATGTATTTCTGGAGACAAATCTGCCAGTATGTTTACTCCTAGATCTCTCTCATTTTCTGTCTCTTGAAGTTGTACTCCAGCCACCGAGTAGTCAAGCTTGGGCCTTCTTGCACTTGTACCCATTTTCATTACCTTACATTTTGAAGTAATGAATTTCATTAGCCACTTTTCTGACCACTCATGCAGATTATTTAGATCCTCCTGAAGTTCTCAACCATTGTTCTCGTTTTTTACTTTCTTCACAATCTTTGCATCATCTGCAAACATATTCATTAATGAATTTACACACTCTGGTAGGTCATTTACATATACAAGGAACAAAAGTGGCCCTAAAACTGAACCCTGTGGAACTCCACTACTAACTCTTCTCCATTCAGACACTGAGAGTCTTACTCTAACCCTCTGTTCCCTTCCTTCTAAGTAAGTTTTTATCCATTCCAAAACATTTCCACCTATTCTAGCCATTGATTGCAGCTTCCTAATAAGTCTCCCATGTGGAACAGTGTCAAATGCTTTCTGGAAGTCTAGGAATATGCAATCTGCCCAGCCCTCTCTTTCCTGTAAGATTTGGCTTACCTCATCATAAAATTCTAATAAGTTTCTTACTGTTGATCTACCTTCTCTGAAGCCATGTTGCCTCACTGACAAAAAGTTGAAGGATTAGAAGTGAAGAGAGATATGTTTCCTTAGTAGTTTCTCTATAACTTTGTAAACTATGCTGGTCAAGGAAACTGGTCTATAGTTTGGAGCCATATCCCTCCTTCCCTTTTTGAAGATAGGAATCACATTTGCTTGTTTCCAGCATCTTGGAATCTCCCCCGACTCCAGTGACTCCTTAAATATGATACTTAGTGCCACTGATATTGTGTTTGCGCATTTTTTAAGCACATGAGGGGATATGTCATCAGGACCTGTAGCTTTATGAACATCTAAATCCATCAGCGCTTTGCATACCTCTGTGGCTGTAAGGTTGATGTTCTCTAATACCGGCCCTTGAGCTTCTATCACTGCAATCTGAGGGGGTGGGGTATTTTCTACTGTAAATACTGACTGAAACTCCTTGTTCAATTCTTTGCAGATCTCTTCATCTGTCTCAGTGATGCTTCCATCCGCTCTCTTTAGCCTTAAAACCTGTTCTTTTACCTTCAGTTTTCCTCTGATAAAGCTGTGGAAAAGCTTGGGATTTTCTTTAGCCTTCCTGGTGATGTCCCTCTCATAGTCTCTCTCTGCTTCTCTCCTTTTACTTAGGTAGTCATTTCTTGCTCTTTTGTAGATTTGCCAAGCATTTATGTTTTTTCTCCTCCTATACCTTTTCCAGCATTTGTCTTACACCCATTATCGAACCATTTCTCTCTGGCATGAATTACACCTACTTTGGTGACAGGTATGCAGCAATCTACTATCTTCCCATATTTCTCACAAAAGATGTCAGACATTTCTTGTACAGATTTGTTGTAAAATAAGGTTCTCCAGTCAATAACTGCAAAAAGCTCATTCATTTTGATGTAATCTCCTTTCGGATAGTTCCTCCTCATGTCCTCAGTGCCTCTACTCTCAGGAAGAATATCTTCAATGATATACTCCATCAACAACACACAGTGGTCACTCTTTCCAATTTGTGGTTCATACTCAATTTTTTCAATATCCAACACATTATCTGTGAACACTAGATCAAGTAGTGATGGCTCATCCCCACCCCTGGCCCTTGTTGGTTCCATTACATGTTGGTGTAGGAAATTCCCTTGTACGCAATCTAGGAATCTTGCCCCGAATGAGTCCTCACCACTGTGTGGGTCAAGATTTATCCAATCTATCTCTTTATGATTAAAGTCTCCCATAATCAAAATCCTACATTTTTTTTCCCGTGCCATGTTAACAACTGAGTTTATGACTTCAATAGTACCTATATGACTTTCCTCATAAACTTCAAGCCTATTTTGGTTCCTTGGTGGGTTGTATACAACAGTTATTATAATGCTCTCTGACCCAGTATTTATGCGAGCAACAAGAAATTCCTTGAACTCACTTTCTATAGCCAAGTTTATTTCTTCGACTTGAATCCTTTCACTTATGAGCAGTGCTATCCCTCCACCAGTCCTGTCAGATCTTTCAACCCTTAGTATTCTGAAGCCCTTAGGAAAAACTGTGACACTGTTTATGTCCTCACTCAACTTAGTCTCTGTCATTGCTACTATATCTGCCTTACTGTTGTGAATCCTATCTTTTAATTCTACTGCCTTACCAGCTAATCCATCAGCATTTGTGTATAACAATCTTAATGAGGCCCAATCCCCTGATCTTCTGTCATTATCTTCTTTATCTCTCCTTTGTCTGGAAGAACTATGTAACGAAAATTTTTCTTCTGTTCTTCATTTCTTTCATCATTTAACCTTCTTGCCTCTTGCAACAAGTTTTTGATCTTTCCCATCTCTTCCTGTGTTCTGTATCGTCTAATGAACATTTCTTTGAATTCTTGAAGGTCTTTTAGACTTTATTTTCTCAACAATATTTCCCTACATGTTTCCCCTCTCTCAAAGGTTACTTTTGTTCGTCTCGGCTTTCCTTCCCTCAAATATTTACCTAGTTGGTGTACGTTTACAATATCCTCAGGACCACAAACTACTCCAAGCTTTCTTATCAGGTCTACAACCCTAGCCTTATTTTCTTCAAGTCTCCCCTGCCATGTTGGCTCCTGGGATTCGCTTATGCCTGAGATTACCACTGTCTTCTCCTTATCAAGTGCCTGTCTGATGAGTGGGTTTGCCCTTTCCATCACAACGTCTTTCATTTTTTCGATTACTGTCTCTTTATAGTCAACTGTTTGTATGTTTTCCAGTGCCACCACCTTTACAGCCTCTTTTACTGCCACATTCCCCTTTAGTGCATCAGCAAAGGAAGTTTTCATGGCATCATTTTCCATATTCAGCTCCTGGAACTCTTTTCTGAACTGTTCAATGTTTTCCTTGATCTGGACATTCCAAGCAGCAATCTCGTCTCTCTCAGAAGAGAGCAGTGAACTAACATCTAATTCCTTTAGGTTGTCATTCAGCTGTTTGTTTTTATCTTCTTGTTTAGAAATTCTAGACTCTAGTTGACTCTTTTCCAATTCTAGCTTCTTTATTCTTTTTTCTAGTTCCTTTCTCTCCTGCCCTTGTGCTTTATTTGCTTCCTCCAAAGATCTTATTTGCTCTCTGAGTGTTTCATTCTCTTTCATTTCTCCATCCATACTCCGAATTTTATCATCAAGGCTTATAACCATTGTGCGTGTGTGTATTTACCTAATTCAATTTAGCTAATTGTGTTTACGGGAAACAGCCCAAAGCTCGTATCTTTCCGTCTCCTGATTGGTTCAATTTTATACTTAGTGATACTTATCATACCTGTCCTTAACACTATGGATTGAGATAGCATTAACTACCTCCTCGCTTAGCCAATTCCAATTATCAACTACTCTTACACTGAAAAAGTATTTCCTTACATCCTGCAAAGAAGTTTTCTTACAAAGCTTCAAACTATGACCTCTAGTTCTAGAGCCTGCCATATCAAAATATCGATCCCTATCCACTCTATTGTAACCATGAAGGAATTTAAAGACTCTCACCATATCCCCCCTCAATCTTCTAGGTTCCAGTGTTGTTAAGTCTAATTCCCTCAGCCTCTCATCATAACTGAGATTGCGTATTTCTGGCACCAGTTTCGTGGCATGTCTTTGAACTTTTTCAAGCTTAGCTATGTGCTTTTTCAAGTGCGGCTTCAAAAAGGGGGCTGCATATTTGAGGTTTGGCCTTACATAGGTTACATAAATATTTCTGAACATTTCCTTGTCCATGTGTGTGTGATTACCTAATTGTGATTACCTAATTGTGTTTACGGGAAAGAGCCCAAAGCTCGTATCTTCCCGTCTCCTCATCGGTTCCATTTTAGACTTAGTGATACTTATAATACCTGTCCTTAAAACTATGGATTGAGATAGCATTAACTACCTCCTCGCTTAGCCAATTCCAATTATCAACTACTCTTACACTGAAAAAGTATTTCCTTACATCCTGCAAAGAAGTTTTCTGACGAAGCTTCAAACTATGACCTCTAGTTCTAGAGCCAGCCATATCAAAATATCGATCCCTAACCACTCTATCATAACCATGAAGGAATTTAAAGACTGTCACCATATCCCCCCTCACTCTTCTAGCTTCGAGTGATGGTAAGTCTAATTCCCTCAGCCTCTCATCATAACTGAGATTGCGTATTTCTGGCACCAGTTTCATGGCATGTCTTTGAACTTTTTCAAGCTTAGCTATGTGCTTTTTCAAGTGCTGATTCCAAAAGGGGGCTGCATATTCGAGTTTTGGCCTCACATAGGTTACATAAATATTTCTGAACATTTCCTTGTCCATGTGCCTGAAGGCTACCCTTACATTTCATAAGAATGCATATGCTGCCCTTACTATGCCATTTATATGTATTTCTGGAGACAAATCTGCCAGTATGTTTACTCCTAGATCTCTCTCATTTTCTGTCTCTTGAAGTTGTACTCCAGCCACCGAGTAGTCAAGCTTGGGCCTTCTTGCACTTGTACCCATTCTCATTACCTTACATTTTGAAGTATTGAATTTCATTAGCCACTTTTCTGACCACTCATGCAGATTATTTAGATCCTCCTGAAGTTCTCTACCATTGTTCTCGTTTTTTACTTTCTTCACAATCTTTGCATCATCTGCAAACATATTCATGAATGAATTTACACACTCTGGTAGGTCATTTACATATACAAGGAACAAAAGTGGCCCTAAAACTGAACCCTAAGGAACTCCACTACTAACTCTTCTCCATTCAGACACTGAGTGTCTTACTCTAACCCTCTGTTCCCTTCCTTCTAAGTAAGTTTTTATCCATTCCAAAACATTTCCACCTATTCTAGCCATTGATTGCAGCTTCCTAATAAGTCTCCCATGTGGAACAATGTCAAACGCTTTCTGGAAGTCTAGGAATATGCAATCTGCCCAGCCCTCTCTTTCCTGTAAGATTTGGCTTACCTCATCATAAAATTCTAATAAGTTTCTTACTGTTGATCTACCTTCTCTGAAGCCATGTTGCCTCACTGACAAAAAGTTGAAGGATTCCAAGTGAAGAGAGATATGTTTCCTTAGTAGCTTCTCCATAACTTTGCAAACTATGCTGGTCAAGGAAACTGGTCTATAGTTCAGAGCCGTATCCCTCCTTCCCTTTTTGAAGATAGGTATCACATTTGCTTGTTTCCAGCATCTTGGAATCTCCCCCGACTCCAGTGACTCCTTAAATATGATACTTAGTGCCACTGATATTGTGTTTGCGCATTTTTTAAGCACATGAGGGGATATGTCATCAGGACCTGTAGCTTTATGAACATCTAAATCCATCAACGCTTTGCATACCTCTGTGGCTGTAAGGTTGATGTTCCCTAATACCGGCCCTTGAGCTTCTATCACTGCAATCTGAGGGGTTGGGGTATTTTCTACTGTAAATACTGACTGAAACTCCTTGTTCAATTCTTTGCAGATCTCTTCATCCGTCTCAGTGATGCTTCCATCCGCTCTCTTTAGCCTTAAAGCCTGTTCTTTTAATTTCAGTTTTCCTCTGATAAAGCTGTGGAAAAGCTTGGGATTTTCTTTAGCCTTCCTGGTGATGTCCCTCTCATAGTCTCTCTCTGCCTCTCTCCTTTTACTTAGGTAGTCATTTCTTGCTCTTTTGTAGGTTTGCCAGGCATTTATGTTTTTTCTCCTCCTATACCTTTTCCAGCATTTGTCTCTCCACTCCTTAGCTCTTTACACCCATTATCGAACCATTTCTCTCTGGCATGAATTACACCTACTTTGGTGACAGGTATGCAGCAATCTACTATCTTCCCATATTTCTCACAAAAGAAGTTTTCTTACGAAGCTTCAAACTATGACCTCTAGTTCTAGAGCCTGCCATATCAAAATATCGATCCCTATCCACTCTATTGTGTGTGTGTGTGTGTGTGCCTAAGTGTGATTACCTAATTGTGTTTACGGGAAAGAGCCCAAAGCTCGTATCTTCCCGTCTCCTGATCGGTTCCATTTTTAGACTTAGTGATATTTATCATACCTGTCCTTAAAACTATGGATTGAGATAGCATTAACTACCTCCTCGCTTAGCGAATTCCAATTATCAACTACTCTTACACTGTGTGTGTGTGTGTGTGTGTGTGTGTGTGTGTGTGTGTGTGTGTGTATTTACCTAATTCTGATTTACCTAATTGTTTTTACGGGAAAGAGCCCTAAGCTCGTATCTTTCCGTCTCCTGATTGGTTCCATTTTATACTTAGTGATACTTATCATACATTTCCTTAAAACTATGGATTGAGATAGCATTAACTACCTCCTCGCTTAGTAAATTCCAATTATCAACTACTCTTACACTGAAAAAGTATTTCCTTACATCCTGCAAAGAAGTTTTCTTACGAAGCTTCAAACTATGACCTCTAGTTCTAGAGGCTGCCATATCAAAATATCGATCCCTATCCACTCTATTGTAACCAGGAAGGAATTTAAAGACTCTCACCATATCCCCCCTCAATCTTCTAGCTTCCAGTGATGTTAAGTCTAATTCCCTCAGCCTCTCATCATAACTGAGATTGCGTATTTCTGGCACCAGTTTCGTGGCATGTCTTTGAACTTTTTCAAGCTTAGCTATATGCTTTTTCAAGTGCGGCTTCAAAAAGGGGGCTGCATATTCCAGGTTTGGCCTTACATAGGTTATATAAATATTTCTGAACATTTCCTTGTCCATGTGTGTGTGATTACCTAATTGTGATTACCTAATTGTGTTTACGGGAAAGAGCCCAAAGCTCGTATCTTCCCGTCTCCTGATCGGTTCCATTTTAGACTTAGTGATACTTATAATACCTGTCCTTAAAACTATGCATTGAGATAGCATTAACTACCTCCTCGCTTAGCCAATTCCAATTATCAACTACTCTTACACTGAAAAAGTATTTCCTTACATCCTGCAAAGAAGTTTTCTGACGAAGCTTCAAACTATGACCTCTAGTTCTAGAGCCAGCCATATCAAAATATCGATCCCTATCCACTCTATCATAACCATGAAGGAATTTAAAGACTGTCACCATATTGTGTGTGTGTGTGTGTGTGTGTGTGTGTGTGTGTATTTACCTAATTCTATTTACCTAATTGTGTTTACGGTAAAGAGCATTAAGATGTTATCTTTCCGTCTCCTGATTGGTTTAATTTTATACTTAGTGATACTTATCATACATTTCCTTAAAACTATGGATTGAGATAGCATTAACTACCTCCTCGCTTAGTGAATTCCAATTATCAACTACTCTTACATTGAAAAAGTATTTCCTTACATCCTGCAAAGAAGTTTTCTTACGAAGCTTCAAACTATGACCTTTAGTTCTAGAGCCTGCCATATCAAAATATCGATCCCTATCCACTCTATTGTAACCATGAAGGAATTTAAAGACTCTCACCATATCCCCCCTCAATCTTCTAGCTTCCAGTGATGTTAAGTCTAATTCCCTCAGCCTCTCATCATAACTGAGATTGCGTATTTCTGGCACCAGTTTCGTGGCATGTCTTTGAACTTTTTCAAGCTTAGCTATATGCTTTTTCAAGTGCGGCTTCAAAAAGGGGGCTGCATATTCCAGGTTTGGCCTTACATAGGTTATATAAATATTTCTGAACATTTCCTTGTCCATGTGTGTGTGATTACCTAATTGTGCTTACGGGAAAGAGCCCAAAGCTCGTATCTTCCCGTCTCCTGATCGGTTCCATTTTAGACTTAGTGATACTTATAATACCTGTCCTTAAAACTATGCATTGAGATAGCATTAACTACCTCCTCGCTTAGCCAATTCCAATTATCAACTACTCTTACACTGAAAAAGTATTTCCTTACATCCTGCAAAGAAGTTTTCTGACGAAGCTTCAAACTATGACCTCTAGTTCTAGAGCCAGCCATATCAAAATATCGATCCCTATCCACTCTATCATAACCATGAAGGAATTTAAAGACTGTCACCATATTGTGTGTGTGTGTGTGTGTGTGTGTGTGTGTGTGTGTGTGTGTGTGTATTTACCTAATTCTATTTACCTAATTGTGTTTACGGTAAAGAGCATTAAGATGTTATCTTTCCGTCTCCTGATTGGTTTAATTTTATACTTAGTGATACTTATCATACATTTCCTTAAAACTATGGATTGAGATAGCATTAACTACCTCCTCGCTTAGTGAATTCCAATTATCAACTACTCTTACATTGAAAAAGTATTTCCTTACATCCTGCAAAGAAGTTTTCTTACGAAGCTTCAAACTATGACCTTTAGTTCTAGAGCCTGCCATATCAAAATATCGATCCCTATCCACTCTATTGTAACCATGAAGGAATTTAAAGACTCTCACCATATCCCCCCTCAATCTTCTAGCTTCCAGTGATGCTAAGTCTAATTCCCTCAGCCTCTCATCATAACTGAGATTGCGTATTTCTGGCACCAGTTTCGTGGCATGTCTTTGAACTTTTTCAAGCTTAGCTATATGCTTTTTCAAGTGCGGCTTCAAAAAGGGGGCTGCATATTCCAGGTTTGGCCTTACATAGGTTATATAAATATTTCTGAACATTTCCTTGTCCATGTGTGTGTGATTACCTAATTGTGATTACCTAATTGTGTTTACGGGAAAGAGCCCAAAGCTCGTATCTTCCCGTCTCCTGATCGGTTCCATTTTAGACTTAGTGATACTTATAATACCTGTCCTTAAAACTATGCATTGAGATAGCATTAACTACCTCCTCGCTTAGCCAATTCCAATTATCAACTACTCTTACACTGAAAAAGTATTTCCTTACATCCTGCAAAGAAGTTTTCTGACGAAGCTTCAAACTATGACCTCTAGTTCTAGAGCCAGCCATATCAAAATATCGATCCCTATCCACTCTATCATAACCATGAAGGAATTTAAAGACTGTCACCATATTGTGTGTGTGTGTGTGTGTGTGTGTGTGTGTGTGTGTGTGTGTGTGTATTTACCTAATTCTATTTACCTAATTGTGTTTACGGTAAAGAGCATTAAGATGTTATCTTTCCGTCTCCTGATTGGTTTAATTTTATACTTAGTGATACTTATCATACATTTCCTTAAAACTATGGATTGAGATAGCATTAACTACCTCCTCGCTTAGTGAATTCCAATTATCAACTACTCTTACATTGAAAAAGTATTTCCTTACATCCTGCAAAGAAGTTTTCTTACGAAGCTTCAAACTATGACCTTTAGTTCTAGAGCCTGCCATATCAAAATATCGATCCCTATCCACTCTATTGTAACCATGAAGGAATTTAAAGACTCTCACCATATCCCCCCTCAATCTTCTAGCTTCCAGTGATGTTAAGTCTAATTCCCTCAGCCTCTCATCATAACTGAGATTGCGTATTTCTGGCACCAGTTTCGTGGCATGTCTTTGAACTTTTTCAAGCTTAGCTATATGCTTTTTCAAGTGCGGCTTCAAAAAGGGGGCTGCATATTCCAGGTTTGGCCTTACATAGGTTATATAAATATTTCTGAACATTTCCTTGTCCATGTGTGTGTGATTACCTAATTGTGATTACCTAATTGTGTTTACGGGAAAGAGCCCAAAGCTCGTATCTTCCCGTCTCCTGATCGGTTCCATTTTAGACTTAGTGATACTTATAATACCTGTCCTTAAAACTATGCATTGAGATAGCATTAACTACCTCCTCGCTTAGCCAATTCCAATTATCAACTACTCTTACACTGAAAAAGTATTTCCTTACATCCTGCAAAGAAGTTTTCTGACGAAGCTTCAAACTATGACCTCTAGTTCTAGAGCCAGCCATATCAAAATATCGATCCCTATCCACTCTATCATAACCATGAAGGAATTTAAAGACTGTCACCATATTGTGTGTGTGTGTGTGTGTGTGTGTGTGTGTGTGTGTATTTACCTAATTCTATTTACCTAATTGTGTTTACGGTAAAGAGCATTAAGATGTTATCTTTCCGTCTCCTGATTGGTTTAATTTTATACTTAGTGATACTTATCATACATTTCCTTAAAACTATGGATTGAGATAGCATTAACTACCTCCTCGCTTAGTGAATTCCAATTATCAACTACTCTTACATTGAAAAAGTATTTCCTTACATCCTGCAAAGAAGTTTTCTTACGAAGCTTCAAACTATGACCTTTAGTTCTAGAGCCTGCCATATCAAAATATCGATCCCTATCCACTCTATTGTAACCATGAAGGAATTTAAAGACTCTCACCATATCCCCCCTCAATCTTCTAGCTTCCAGTGATGTTAAGTCTAATTCCCTCAGCCTCTCATCATAACTGAGATTGCGTATTTCTGGCACCAGTTTCGTGGCATGTCTTTGAACTTTTTCAAGCTTAGCTATATGCTTTTTCAAGTGCGGCTTCAAAAAGGGGGCTGCATATTCCAGGTTTGGCCTTACATAGGTTATATAAATATTTCTGAACATTTCCTTGTCCATGTGTGTGTGATTACCTAATTGTGTTCCTAGGCGGGAAAGAGCCCAAAGCTCGTATCTTCCCGTCTCCTGATCGGTTCCATTTTAGACTTAGTGATACTTATAATACCTGTCCTTAAAACTATGCATTGAGATAGCATTAACTACCTCCTCGCTTAGCCAATTCCAATTATCAACTACTCTTACACTGAAAAAGTATTTCCTTACATCCTGCAAAGAAGTTTTCTGACGAAGCTTCAAACTATGACCTCTAGTTCTAGAGCCAGCCATATCAAAATATCGATCCCTATCCACTCTATCATAACCATGAAGGAATTTAAAGACTGTCACCATATTGTGTGTGTGTGTGTGTGTGTGTGTGTGTGTGTGTATTTACCTAATTCTATTTACCTAATTGTGTTTACGGTAAAGAGCATTAAGATGTTATCTTTCCGTCTCCTGATTGGTTTAATTTTATACTTAGTGATACTTATCATACATTTCCTTAAAACTATGGATTGAGATAGCATTAACTACCTCCTCGCTTAGTGAATTCCAATTATCAACTACTCTTACATTGAAAAAGTATTTCCTTACATCCTGCAAAGAAGTTTTCTTACGAAGCTTCAAACTATGACCTTTAGTTCTAGAGCCTGCCATATCAAAATATCGATCCCTATCCACTCTATTGTAACCATGAAGGAATTTAAAGACTCTCACCATATCCCCCCTCAATCTTCTAGCTTCCAGTGATGTTAAGTCTAATTCCCTCAGCCTCTCATCATAACTGAGATTGCGTATTTCTGGCACCAGTTTCGTGGCATGTCTTTGAACTTTTTCAAGCTTAGCTATATGCTTTTTCAAGTGCGGCTTCAAAAAGGGGGCTGCATATTCCAGGTTTGGCCTTACATAGGTTATATAAATATTTCTGAACATTTCCTTGTCCATGTGTGTGTGATTACCTAATTGTGATTACCTAATTGTGTTTACGGGAAAGAGCCCAAAGCTCGTATCTTCCCGTCTCCTGATCGGTTCCATTTTAGACTTAGTGATACTTATAATACCTGTCCTTAAAACTATGCATTGAGATAGCATTAACTACCTCCTCGCTTAGCCAATTCCAATTATCAACTACTCTTACACTGAAAAAGTATTTCCTTACATCCTGCAAAGAAGTTTTCTGACGAAGCTTCAAACTATGACCTCTAGTTCTAGAGCCAGCCATATCAAAATATCGATCCCTATCCACTATCATAACCATGAAGGAATTTAAAGACTGTCACCATATTGTGTGTGTGTGTGTGTGTGTGTGTGTGTGTGTGTATTTACCTAATTCTATTTACCTAATTGTGTTTACGGTAAAGAGCATTAAGATGTTATCTTTCCGTCTCCTGATTGGTTTAATTTTATACTTAGTGATACTTATCATACATTTCCTTAAAACTATGGATTGAGATAGCATTAACTACCTCCTCGCTTAGTGAATTCCAATTATCAACTACTCTTACATTGAAAAAGTATTTCCTTACATCCTGCAAAGAAGTTTTCTTACGAAGCTTCAAACTATGACCTTTAGTTCTAGAGCCTGCCATATCAAAATATCGATCCCTATCCACTCTATTGTAACCATGAAGGAATTTAAAGACTCTCACCATATCCCCCCTCAATCTTCTAGCTTCCAGTGATGTTAAGTCTAATTCCCTCAGCCTCTCATCATAACTGAGATTGCGTATTTCTGGCACCAGTTTCGTGGCATGTCTTTGAACTTTTTCAAGCTTAGCTATATGCTTTTTCAAGTGCGGCTTCAAAAAGGGGGCTGCATATTCCAGGTTTGGCCTTACATAGGTTATATAAATATTTCTGAACATTTCCTTGTCCATGTGTGTGTGTGATTACCTAATTGTGTTTACGGGAAAGAGCCCAAAGCTCGTATCTTCCCGTCTCCTGATCGGTTCCATTTTAGACTTAGTGATACTTATAATACCTGTCCTTAAAACTATGCATTGAGATAGCATTAACTACCTCCTCGCTTAGCCAATTCCAATTATCAACTACTCTTACACTGAAAAAGTATTTCCTTACATCCTGCAAAGAAGTTTTCTGACGAAGCTTCAAACTATGACCTCTAGTTCTAGAGCCAGCCATATCAAAATATCGATCCCTATCCACTCTATCATAACCATGAAGGAATTTAAAGACTGTCACCATATTGTGTGTGTGTGTGTGTGTGTGTGTGTGTGTGTGTGTGTGTGTGTGTATTTACCTAATTCTATTTACCTAATTGTGTTTACGGTAAAGAGCATTAAGATGTTATCTTTCCGTCTCCTGATTGGTTTAATTTTATACTTAGTGATACTTATCATACATTTCCTTAAAACTATGGATTGAGATAGCATTAACTACCTCCTCGCTTAGTGAATTCCAATTATCAACTACTCTTACATTGAAAAAGTATTTCCTTACATCCTGCAAAGAAGTTTTCTTACGAAGCTTCAAACTATGACCTTTAGTTCTAGAGCCTGCCATATCAAAATATCGATCCCTATCCACTCTATTGTAACCATGAAGGAATTTAAAGACTCTCACCATATCCCCCCTCAATCTTCTAGCTTCCAGTGATGTTAAGTCTAATTCCCTCAGCCTCTCATCATAACTGAGATTGCGTATTTCTGGCACCAGTTTCGTGGCATGTCTTTGAACTTTTTCAAGCTTAGCTATATGCTTTTTCAAGTGCGGCTTCAAAAAGGGGGCTGCATATTCCAGGTTTGGCCTTACATAGGTTATATAAATATTTCTGAACATTTCCTTGTCCATGTGTGTGTGATTACCTAATTGTGATTACCTAATTGTGTTTACGGGAAAGAGCCCAAAGCTCGTATCTTCCCGTCTCCTGATCGGTTCCATTTTAGACTTAGTGATACTTATAATACCTGTCCTTAAAACTATGCATTGAGATAGCATTAACTACCTCCTCGCTTAGCCAATTCCAATTATCAACTACTCTTACACTGAAAAAGTATTTCCTTACATCCTGCAAAGAAGTTTTCTGACGAAGCTTCAAACTATGACCTCTAGTTCTAGAGCCAGCCATATCAAAATATCGATCCCTATCCACTCTATCATAACCATGAAGGAATTTAAAGACTGTCACCATATTGTGTGTGTGTGTGTGTGTGTGTGTGTGTGTGTGTGTGTATTTACCCAATTCTATTTACCTAATTGTGTTTACGGTAAAGAGCATTAAGATGTTATCTTTCCGTCTCCTGATTGGTTTAATTTTATACTTAGTGATACTTATCATACATTTCCTTAAAACTATGGATTGAGATAGCATTAACTACCTCCTCGCTTAGTGAATTCCAATTATCAACTACTCTTACATTGAAAAAGTATTTCCTTACATCCTGCAAAGAAGTTTTCTTACGAAGCTTCAAACTATGACCTTTAGTTCTAGAGCCTGCCATATCAAAATATCGATCCCTATCCACTCTATTGTAACCATGAAGGAATTTAAAGACTCTCACCATATCCCCCCTCAATCTTCTAGCTTCCAGTGATGTTAAGTCTAATTCCCTCAGCCTCTCATCATAACTGAGATTGCGTATTTCTGGCACCAGTTTCGTGGCATGTCTTTGAACTTTTTCAAGCTTAGCTATATGCTTTTTCAAGTGCGGCTTCAAAAAGGGGGCTGCATATTCCAGGTTTGGCCTTACATAGGTTATATAAATATTTCTGAACATTTCCTTGTCCATGTGTGTGTGATTACCTAATTGTGTTTACGGGAAAGAGCCCAAAGCTCGTATCTTCCCGTCTCCTGATCGGTTCCATTTTAGACTTAGTGATACTTATAATACCTGTCCTTAAAACTATGCATTGAGATAGCATTAACTACCTCCTCGCTTAGCCAATTCCAATTATCAACTACTCTTACACTGAAAAAGTATTTCCTTACATCCTGCAAAGAAGTTTTCTGACGAAGCTTCAAACTATGACCTCTAGTTCTAGAGCCAGCCATATCAAAATATCGATCCCTATCCACTCTATCATAACCATGAAGGAATTTAAAGACTGTCACCATATTGTGTGTGTGATTACCTAATTGTGATTACCTAATTGTGTTTACGGGAAAGAGCCCAAAGCTCGTATCTTCCCGTCTCCTGATCGGTTCCATTTTTAGACTTAGTGATACTTATCATACCTGTCCTTAAAACTATGGATTGAGGTAGCATTAACTACCTCCTCGCTTAGCCAATTCCAATTATCAACTACTCTTACACTGAAAAAGTATTTCCTTACATCCTGCAAACAAGTTTTCTGACGAAGCTTCAAACTATGACCTCTAGTTCTAGAGCCAGCCATATCGAAATATCGATCCCTATCCACTCTATCATAACCATGAAGGAATTTAAAGACTGTCACCATATCCCCCCTTACTCTTCTAGCTTCGAGTGATGGCAAGTCTAATTCCCTAAGCCTCTCATCATAACCGAGATTGCGTATTTCTGGCACCAGTTTCGTGGCATGTCTTTGAACTTTTTCAAGCTTAGCTATGTGCTTTTTCAAGTGCGGATTCCAAAAGGGGGCTGCATATTCGAGTTTTGGCCTCACATAGGTTACATAAATATTTCTGAACATTTCCTTGTCCATGTGCCTGAAGGCTACCCTTACATTTGATAAGAATGCATATGCTGCCCTTACTACGCCATTTATATGTATTTCTGGAGACAAATCTGCCAATATGTTTACTCCTAGGTCTCTCTCATTTTCTGTCTCTTGAAGTTGTACTCCAGCCACCGAGTAGTCAAGCTTGGGCCTTCTTGCACTTGTACCCATTCTCATTACCTTACATTTTGAAGTATTGAATTTCATTAGCCACTTTTCTGACCACTCATGCAGATTATTTAGATCCTCCTGAAGTTCTCTACCATTGTTCTCGTTTTTTACTTTCTTCACAATCTTTGCATCATCTGCAAACATATTCATGAATGAATTTACAGACTCTGGTAGGTCATTTACATATACAAGGAACAAAAGTGGCCCTAAAACTGAACCCTGTGGAACTCCACTACTAACTCTTCTCCATTCAGACACTGAGTGTCTTACTCTAACCCTCTGTTCCCTTCCTTCTAAGTAAGTTTTTATCCATTCCAAAACATTTCCACCTATTCTAGCCATTGCTTGTAGCTTCCTAATTAATCTCCCATGTGGAACAGTGTCAAACGCTTTCTGGAAGTCTAGGAATATGCAATCTGCCAAGCCCTCTCTTTCCTGTAAGATTTGGCTTACCTCATCATAAAATTCTAATAAGTTTGTTACTGTTGATCTACCTTCTCTGAAGCCATGTTGCCTCACTGACAAAAAGTTGAAGGATTCCAAGTGAAGAGAGATATGTTTCCTTAGTAGTTTCTCCATAACTTTGCAAACTATGCTGGTCAGGGAAACTGGTCTATAGTTCAGAGCCGTATCCCTCCTTCCCTTTTTGAAGATAGGTATCACATTTGCTTGTTTCCAGCATCTTGGAATCTCCCCCGACTCCAGTGACTCCTTAAATATGATACTTAGTGCCACTGATATTGTGTTTGCGCATTTTTTAAGCACATGAGGGGATATGTCATCAGGACCTGTAGCTTTATGAACATCTAAATCCATCAGCGCTTTGCATACCTCTGTGGCTGTAAGGTTGATGTTCTCTAATACCGGCCCTTGAGCTTCTATCACTGCAATCTGAGGGGGTGGGGTATTTTCTACTGTAAATACTGACTGAAACTCCTTGTTCAATTCTTTGCAGATCTCTTCATCCGTCTCAGTGATGCTTCCATCCGCTCTCTTTAGCCTTAAAACCTGTTCTTTTACCTTCAGTTTTCCTCTGATAAAGCTGTGGAAAAGCTTGGGATTTTCTTTAGCCTTCCTGGTGATGTCCCTCTCATAATCTCTCTCTGCCTCTCTCCTTTTACTAAGGTAGTCATTTCTTGCTCTTTTGTAGGTTTGCCAAGCATTTATGTTTTTTCTCCTACTATACCTTTTCCAGCATTTGTCTCTCCACTCCTTAGCTCTTTTACACCCATTATCGAACCATTTCTCTCTGGCATGAATTACACCTACTTTGGTGACAGGTATGCAGCAATCTACTATCTCTCCATATTTCTCACAAAATATGTCATACATTTCTTGTACAGATTTGTTGTAAAATAAGGTTCTCCAGTCAATAACTGCAAAAAGCTCATTCATTTTGATGTAATCTCCTTTCGGATAGTTCCTCCTCATGTCCTCAGTGCCTCTACTCTCAGGAAGAATATCTTCAATGATATACTCCATCAACAACACACAGTGGTCACTCTTTCCAATTGGTGGTTCATACTCAATATTTTCAATATCCAACACATTATCTGTGAACACTAGATCAAGTAGTGATGGCTCATCCCCACCCCTGGCCCTTGTTGGTTCCATTACATGTTGGTGTAGGAAATTCCCTTGTACGCAATCTAGGAATCTTGCCCCGAATGAGTCCTCACCACTGTGTGGGTCAAGATTTATCCAATCTATCTCTTTATGATTAAAGTCTCCCATAATCAAAATCCTACATTTTTTTTCCCGTGCCATGTTAACAACTGAGTTTATGACTTCAATAGTACCTATATGACTTTCCTCATAAACTTCAAGCCTAATTTGGTACCTTGGTGGGTTGTATACAACAGTTATTATAATGCTCTCTGACCCAGTATTTATGCGAGCAACAAGAAATTCCCTGAACTCACTTTCTATAGCCAAGTTTATTTCTTCAACTTGAATCCTCTCACTTATGAGCAGTGCTATCCCTCCACCAGTCCTCTCAGATCTTTCAACCCTTAGTATTCTGAAGCCCTTAGGAAAAACTGTGACACTGTTTATGTCCTCACTCAACTTAGTCTCTGTAACTGCTACTATATCTGCCTTACTGTTGTGAATCCTATCTTTTAATTCTACTGCCTTACCAGCTAATCCATCAGCATTTGTGTATAACAATCTTGTGTGTGTGATTACCTAATTGTGTTTACGGGAAAGAGCCCAAAGCTCGTATCTTCCCGTCTCCTCATCGGTTCCATTTTTAGACTTAGTGATACTTATCATACCTGTCCTTAAAACTATGGATTGAGATAGCATTAACTACCTCCTCGCTTAGCCAATTCCAATTATCAACTACTCTTACACTGAAAAAGTATTTCCTTACATCCTGCAAACAAGTTTTCTTACGAAGCTTCAAACTATGACCTCTAGTTCTAGAGCCAGCCATATCAAAATATCCATCCCTATCCACTCTATCATAACCATGAAGGAATTTAAAGACTGTCACCATATCCCCCCTCAATCTTCTAGCTTCCAGTGATGGTAAGTTTAATTTCCTCAGCCTCTCATCATAACTGAGATTGCATATTTCTGGCACCAGTTTTGTGGCATGTCTTCGAACTTTTTCAAGCTTAGCTATGTGCTTTTTCAAGTGATGATTCTAAAAGGTGGCTGCATATTCTAGTTTTGGCCTCACATAGGTTACATAAATATTTCTGAACATTTCCTTGTCCATGTGCCTGAAGGCTACCCTTACATTTAATAAGAATGCATATGCTGCCCTTACTATGCCATTTATATGTATTTCTGGAGACAATTCTGCCAGTATGTTTACTCCTAGATCTCTCTCATTTTCTGTCTCTTGAAGTTGTACTCCAGCCACCGAGTAGTCAAGCTTGGGCCTTCTTGCACTTGCACCCATTCTCATTACCTTACATTTTGAAGTACTGAATTTCATTAGCCACTTTTCTGACCACTCATGCAGACTATTTAGATCCTCCTGAAGTTCTCTACCATTGTTCTCATTTTTTACTATCTTCACAATCTTTTCATCATCTGCAAACATATTCATGAATGAATTTACAGAGTCTGGTAGGTCATTTACATATACAAGGAACAAAAGTGGCCCTAAAACTGAACCCTGTGGAACTCCACTACTAACTCTTCTCCATTCAGACACTGAGTGTCTTACTTTAACCCTCTGTTCCCTTCCTTCTAAGTAAGTTTTTATCCATTCCAAGACATTTCCACCTATTCTAGCCATTGCTTGCGGCCTCCTAATTAATCTCCCATGTGGAACAGTGTCAAACGCTTTCTGGAAGTCTAGGAATATGCAATCTGCCAAGCCCTCTCTTTCCTGTAACATTCGGCTTACCTCATCATAAAATTCTAATAAGTTTGTTACTGTTGATCTACCTTCTCTGAAGCCATGTTGCCTCACTGACAAAAAGTTGAAGGATTCCAAGTGAAGAGAGATATGTTTCCTTAGTAGTTTCTCCATAGCTTTGCAGACTATGCTGGTCAAGGAGACTGGTCTATAGTTCAGGGCCGTATCCCTCCTTCACTTTTTGAAGATAGGTATCACATTTGCTTGTTTCCAGCATCTTGGAATCTCCCCCGACACCAGTGACTTTTTAAATATGATACTTAGTGCCACTGATATTGAGTTTGCGCATTTTTAAGTACATGAGGGGATATGTCATCAGGACCTGTAGCTTTATGAACATCTAAATCCATCAGCGCTTTGCATACCTCTGTGGCTGTAAGGTTGATGTTCTCTAATACCGGCCCTTGAGCTTCTATCTCTGCAATATGAGGGGGTGGGGTATTTTCTACTGTAAATACTGACTGAAACTCCTTGTTCAATTATTTGCAGATCTCTTCATCCGTCTCAGTGATGCTTCCATCCGCTCTATTTAGCCTTAAAACCTGTTCTTTTACCTTCAGTTTTCCTCTGATAAAGCTGTGGAAAAGCTTGGGATTTTCTTTAGCCTTCCTGGTGATGTCCCTCTCATAGTCTCTCTCTGCCTCTCTCCTTTTACTTAGGTAGTCATTTCTTGCTCTTTTGTAGGTTTGCCAGGCATTTATGTTTTGTCTCCTCCTATACCTTTTCCAGCATTTGTCTCTCCACTCCTTAGCTCTTTTACACTCATTATCGAACCATTTCTCTCTGGCATGAATTACATCTACTTTGGTGACAGGTGTGCAGCAATCTACTATCTTCCCATATTTCTCACAAAAGATGTCATACATTTCTTGTACAGATTTGTTGTAAAATAAGGTTCTCCAGTCAATAACTGCAAAATGCTCATTCATTTTGATGTAATCTCCTTTCGGATAGTTCCTCCTCATGTCCTCAGTGCCTCTACTCTCAGGCAGAATATCTTCAATGATATACTCCATCAACAACACACAGTGGTCACTCTGTCCAATTGGTGGTTCATACTCAATATTTTCAATATACAACACATTATTTGTGAATACTAGATCAAGTAGTGATGGCTCATCCCCACCCGTGGCCCTCGTTGGTTCCATTACATGTTGGTGTAGGAAATTCCCTTGTGCGCAATCTAGGAATCTTGCCCCGAATTAGTCCTCACCACTGTGTGGGTCAAGATTTATCCAATCTATCTCTTTATGATTAAAATCTTCTATAATCAAAATCCTACACTTTCTCTCCCGTGCCATGTTAACAATTGAGTTTAAGACTTCAATAGTACCTATATGACTTTCTTCATAAACTTCTAGCCTATTCTGGTTCCTTGGTGGGTTATATACAACAGTTACTATAATGCTCTTTGACCCAGTATTTATGCGAGCAACAAGAAATTCCTTGAACTCATTTTCTATAGCCAAGTTTATTTCTTCAACTTGAATCTTTTCACTTATGAGCAGTGCTATCCCTCCACCAGTCCTCTCAGATCTTTCAACCCTTAATATTCTGAAGCCCTTAGGAAAACCTGTGACACTGTTTATGTCCTCACTCAACTTAGTCTCTGTAATTGCTACTATATCTGCCTTACTGTTGTGAATCCTACCTTTTAATTCAACTGCCTTACCAGCTAATCCATCAGCATTTGTGTATAACAATCTTAATGAGGCCCCATCCCCTGATCTTCTGTCATTATCTTCTTTATCTCCCCTTTGTCTGGAAGAGCTCTGAAATGAAAATTTTTCTTCTTTTCTTCATTTCTTTCCTCATTTAACCTTCTTGCCTCTTCCAAGAAGTTTTTGATCTTTCCCATCTCTTTCTGAGTTCTGTATCGTCTAATGAACACTTCTTTGAATTCTTGAAGGTCTTTTAGAATTTTTTTTCTCAACAATATTTCCCTACATGTTTCCCCTCTCTCAAAGGTTACTTTTGTTCGTCTCGGCTTTCCTTCCCTCGAATATTTGCCTAGTTGGTGTATGTTTACAATATCCTCAGGACCACAAACTACTCCAAGCTTTCTAATCAGGTCTACAACCTTAGCTTTATTTTCTTCAAGTCTCCCCTGCTATGTTGGCTCCTGGGATTCGCTTATGCCTGAGATTACCACTGTCTTCTCTTTATCAAGTGCCTGTTTGATCAGTGGGTTTGCCCTTTCCATCACAACATCTTTTATTTTTTCGATTACTGTCTCTTTATAGTCAACTGTTTGTATGTTTTCCAGTGCTGCCACCTTTACAGCCTCTTTTACTGCCACATTCCCCTTTAGTGCATCAGCAAAGGAAGTTTTCATGGCATCATTTTCCATATTCAGCTCCTGGAACTCTTTTCTAAACTGTTCAATGTTTTCCTTAATCTGGACATTCCAAGCTGCAATCTCGTCTCTCTCAGAAGAGAGCAGTGAACTAACATCTAATTCATTTAGGTTGTCATTCAGCAGTTTGCTTTTATCTTCTTGTTTAGAAATTCTGGTTTCTAGTTCACTTTTTTCCCCTTCCAGCTTCTTTATTTTTTTTTCTAGTTCCTTTCTCTCCTGCCCTTGTGCTTTATTTGCTTCCTCCAAAAATCTTATTTCCTCTCTGAGTGTTTCATTCTCTTTCATTTCTCTATCCATATTCCGAAATTTATCATCAAGGCTTATAACCATTGCCTCTAAATCTTTGATTTTCTGTTTTAGTCTCCTAATAGCTACTCCTCCTCCCGACCCATAGGTCAGAGAGGTTTGGGACAGAGATGGCCTCATTTTTATGCTCTCCCTCTAACAGAATACAGAAAGAAGAGAGAGAGAGAAAAAAGAGAAAAAATTTTATTTAAGCTTCACACAGAATTTTTATATCCCCATATAAGTGCTATTTAGTGACTCAATTTATCTCTTTTCTGGTAACACACATCTTAACTTAAAAATTTGACTATGGTAATTTGAGGATAAAAAGAATAAGAAAAAAATGCAACAAAAACAAAAGTCAAACCTGAAGGAAAATTCGAATTTGTGTCTGAGGAGGCACCCACCTGTTTCTGCTATATATTCTTCTTAACTGATAAACTCACTTGCTAACCAAGATATGTTATCACAGGATCAGACTTTACATTTAACTCAATATACATACAAAATAAAAAAAAAAATAGTAAAAGAGAAAGCTAAAAGAAAAAAAATGAAGAAAATAAAACAGCTGTACTACTTGGCAACTTAACTCAGTACTGTTGACAGGTGTATTTTGTGTGTATTTTTTGTGTGTGATTACCTAATTGTGTTTACGGGAAAGAGCCCAAAGATCGTATCTTCCCGTCTCCTGATCAGTTCCATTTTATACTTAGTGATACTTATCATACCTGTCCTTAAAACTATGGATTGAGATAGCATTAACTACCTCCTCGCTTAGCCAATTCCAATTATCAACTACTCTTACACTGAAAAAGTATTTCCTTACATCCTGCGAAGAAGTTTTCTTACGAAGCTTCAAACTATGACCTCTAGTTCTAGAGCCAGCCATATCAAAATATCCATCCCTATCCACTCTATCATAACCATGAAGGAATTTAAAGACTGTCACCATATCCCCCCTCACTCTTCTAGCTTCCAGTGATGGTAAGTCTAATTCCCTCAGCCTCTCATCATAACTGAGATTGCGTATTTCTGGCACCAGTTTCGTGGCATGTTTTTGAACTTTTTCAAGCTTAGCTATGTGCTTTTTCAAGTGCGGATTCCAAAAGGGGGCTGCATGTTCGAGTTTTGGCCTCACATAGGTTACATAAATATTTCTGAACATTTCCTTGTCCATGTGCCTGAAGGCTACCCTTACATTTCATAAGAATGCATATGCTGCCCTTACTATGCCATTTATATGTATTTCTGGAGACAAATCTGCCAGTATGTTTACTCCTAGATCTCTCTCATTTTCTGTCTCTTGAAGTTGTGTGTGTGTGTGTGTGTGTGTGTGTGTGTGTGTGTGTGTGTGTGTGTGTGTGTGTGTGTGTGAGATTACCTAATTGTGATTACCTAATTGTGTTTACGGGAAAGAGCCCAAAGCTCGTATCTTCCCGTGTCCTCATCGGTTCCATTTTATACTTAGTGATACTTATCATACCTGTCCTTAAAACTATGCATTGAGATAGCATTAACTACCTCCTCGCTTAGCCAATTCCAATTATCAACTACTCTTACACTGAAAAAGTATTTCCTTACATCCTGCAAAGAAGTTTTCTTACGAAGCTTCAAACTATGACCTCTAGTTCTAGAGCCAGCCATATCAAAATATCCATCCCTATCCACTCTATCATAACCATGAAGGAATTTAAAGACTGTCACCATATCCCCCCTCACTCTTCTAGATTCGAGTGATGGTAAGTCTAATTCCCTCAGCCTCTCATCATAACTGAGATTGCGTATTTCTGGCACCAGTTTCGTGGCATGTCTTTGAACTTTTTCAAGCTTAGCTATGTGCTTTTTCAAGTGCAGATTCCAAAAGGGGGCTGCATATTCGAGTTTTGGCCTCACATAGGTTACATAAATATTTCTGAACATTTCCTTGTCCATGTGCCTGAAGGCTACCCTTACATTTGATAAGAATGCATATGCTGCCCTTACTATGCCATTTATATGTATTTCTGGAGACAAATCTGCCAGTATGTTTACTCCTAGATCTCTCTCATTTTCTGTCTCTTGAAGTTGTACTCCAGCCACCGAGTAGTCAAGCTTGGGCCTTCTTGCACTTGTACCCGTTCTCATTACCTTACATTTTGAAGTATTGAATTTCATTAGCCACTTTTCTGACCACTCATGCAGATTATTTAGATCCTCCTGAAGTTCTCTACCATTGTTCTCGTTTTTTACTTTCTTCACAATCTTTGCATCATCTGCAAACATATTCATGAATGAATTTACACACTCTGGTAGGTCATTTACATATACAAGGAACAAAAGTGGCCCTAAAACTGAACCCTGTGGAACTCCACTACTAACTCTTCTCCATTCAGACACTGAGTGTCTTACTCTAACCCTCTGTTCCCTTCCTTCTAAGTAAGTTTTTATCCATTCCAAAACATTTCCACCTATTCTAGCCATTGATTGCAGCTTCCTAATAAGTCTCCCATGTGGAACAGTGTCAAACGCTTTCTGGAAGTCTAGGAATATGCAATCTGCCCAGCCCTCTCTTTCCTGTAAGATTTGGCTTACCTCATCATAAAATTCTAATAAGTTTGTTACTGCTGATCTACCTTCTCTGAAGCCATGTTGCCTCACTGACAAAAAGTTGAAGGATTCCAAGTGAAGAGAGATATGTTTCCTTAGTAGTTTCTCCATAACTTTGCAAACTATGCTGGTCAAGGAAACTGGTCTATAGTTCAGAGCCGTATCCCTCCTTCCCTGTTTGAAGATAGGTATCACATTTGCTCGTTTCCAGCATCTTGGAATCTCCCCCGACTCCAGTGTGTGTGTGTGTGTGTGTGTGTGTGTGTGTGTGTGTGTGTGTGTGTGTGTGTGTGTGTGTGTGTGTGTGTGTGTGTGTGTTATTACCTAATTGTGCTTACGGGAAAGAGCCCAAAGCTCGAATCTTCCCATCTCCTGATCGGATCCATTTTGTATTTAGTAATACTTATCATACCCGTCCTTAAAACTATGGATTGAGTTAGCATTAACTACCTCCTCCCTTAGCCAATTCCAATTATCAACTGCTCTTACACTAAAAAAGTACTTCCTTACATCCTGCAAAGAAGTTTTCTTACGAAGCTTCAAACTATGACCTCTAGTTCTAGAGCCAGCCATATCAAAATGCACTGTTACCTCCCTTATCGCGGTAGTTCGGTTCCGGGACCCGGCGCGAACCAGGAAATCCGCGGAGTAGGATCAGCCTATATGTACATTGATATTTTAATGTATTTTCATGCTTACACTGTATAAACCCTCCCTGTACTATTAAAAAAACACCCTTTACATTATAAATAACAGCAAGCAACGTAATTTTCTATGAAAGTGATACGAAAACTTACTGTGAATGAGGTGATGATGACTTGACATACATAGGTACAGTATTTTACAATAATTTTTACGTTTACGCAAAATAGCGGCCGACATCCACAAACTTTTTTCCTTCACTCAACATATCTAGGAGTTTCACTTTATCTACAATGGTTAACATTTTCCTTTGCCACTTAGGCTCACTACAAGAAGACTTAGAAGATGAAGGATGCTTGGGAGGCATTGCAAAGGTTAAAATATGCGAGTAAAAAATCACAAGCAAAACATATTAATAATAATAAGCACAACGTGAATGGTGCACACGAGTAAGGCGAGACAATCGAAGATGGTGGAAGCCTTTGTCCGAAACGCTGATAGCAGTATCGAATTTTACATGTTGCAATACTGTTAGTATTTATGTTTTTTACTATTTTTTATTGTTTTATTATTCTTAGGCTAAGAAATAAGTTTTTTTATCAATAAAATCAGGAAACTAGTGGAAATATAAATATATATATATGCTAGCTCACGTAGCTGGGACCCCAATACATTGTACGCTATCGAACACAAGCAAAACGCTTAATAAGCACAACGTGAACGGCGCACACGTGAGTTAGACTGAACGAGTCTTTGTCCAAAATGCTGATAGCGGTATCGTATTTTACATGTTGCAATACTGTTAGTATTTATGCTTTTTACTATTTTTTACTGTTTTATTATTCTTAGGCTAATAAATACGTTTTTTTATCAATAAAATCATGAAACTACTGGAAATATAAATATATATGCTAGCTCACGTAGCTGCGACCCCAATACATTATACGCAATCGAACACTATTTCGCATGATGCAATACTGTGAGTTATACTGTACATACTTATATCATTCACTTATTAGTACAATGTATGTTAATTTAAAATTCATTAACTTATATGATGATTGTACAAAATCTATTGTAGTTATTCATTGTAATTTGGACCAAATATTCCTTTTGTAAAGATTATACTGTACTTTTCAAAAGAGGTGGTTAATAAACGTATCTATCTAAATTTATGTTTTTTACTATTTTTTACTGTTTTATTATTCGTAGGCTGGGAAATATTTTTTTTTTTAATTAGATAATGAAATATGTTTTTTTCAATAAAAAAATGAAAATACTGAGAATTTTTTTTTTTAATATTTTAATATTTTTGCACATACCCATGATCCAAAATAATAATTTATCCCCCCCCCCCAAAACGCGATACAGTGAGAACGCGAATAACCGGGGGAACACTGCATTGATCCCTATCCACTCTATCATAACCATGAAGGAATTAAAAGACGGTTACCATATCCCCCCCTCAATCTTCTAACTCCCTCAGCCTCTCATCATAACTGAGATTGTGTATTGTGTGTGT
This sequence comes from Halocaridina rubra, assembly GCA_037179515.1. Classification (NCBI taxonomy): domain Eukaryota; kingdom Metazoa; phylum Arthropoda; class Malacostraca; order Decapoda; family Atyidae; genus Halocaridina; species Halocaridina rubra. The sequence goes on along the minus strand of JAXCGZ010019332.1, from coordinate 14,156 downwards.
GTGTGTGAGATTACCTAACTGAGCTTACGGGAAAGAGCCCCAAGCTCGTACCTTCCCGTCTCCTGGCCGGTTCCATTTTGTACTTAGTGATACTTATCACACTTGTCCTTAAAACTATGGATTGAGCTTGCATTAACTACCTCCTCGTTTAGCAAACTCCAATTATCAACCACTCTTACACTAAACTGACCTCAAATCACAAACACAAATGTGTCGACCAAGCGACTTTGTTTCCCGCTCACCAGCTTTCAGTTCTGCATTGGTGTCCACGCTATGTAGTTTGTTCGTGATCTGTTCGTAGTTCTTGCTTTATTTTCCTTTACTCTACCTTTCAGATAGCCCTTATTATGGCTCCTAAGGAAGTTAAAAGCGTTAGTGACAGCAGCGTCAAACTCCCAAGATGCCTAACAGTTGAAATGAAGAAAGAAATGATTTCTAAGCATGAAAATGGTGTTTGTGTGTCTGATCTCGCCATGCAGTATAATATGGCAATATCGACTATCTGTAACATTTTAAAGAGTAAAGAGATCTATAAGGCAGCTGATATTTCAAAGGGAGTAAATATATTAACGAAGAAAAGGTCAGAGTTAATACAAGAGGTATAAAAGTTATTGTTGCTGTGGATAAATGAAAAACAGTTGGTTGGAGATAGTACTGGCGAGGCCATAATACACACTAAGGATTTGCAAATCCATCAAGATTTAGTAGCGAACTCTCTGAGTTCTTGTGCCACTAAAGTTGACAAATTTAAAGCCAACAGATTATGGTTTGAAAATTTTCATTGACGAACTGGGATGCATAGCGTCCTTACACATGAAGAAGTGGCTAGTTCCGACCAAAAGGCAGCGGATTCTTATGTGAAGGAATTCGCTAAATTTATCGAGAGTGAGGGTTATATCCCTCCTCCTCCACCACTATCCATGTATGCCAGCAACCATCATCCACAAAGGTAAATACAGTAAATACCATGTTTCATTTTAGTAGAGTAGAATTCCTGTCTATTATTAAAGTAATTTTCCTTTTACAGAGTATATTGCATATAACCTGTATTATATTTCATGTTTTTACTGACTCAAGAAATTTTTAAATTAATATTTGTTGTGACTAGGAATGGATTAATTGAATTTACATGCTTTTAGATGGAAAAAATAAATCCAACCCACGAACAAACCATCCAACGAATAGGTTTTGGGAACGGATTAAATTTGTGGGTTGGGGCCACCACTGTACTTCCTTTCATCCTGAAAGGAAGTGTTCTTACAAAGCTTCAAACTATGACCTCTAGTTCTAGTGCCAGCCAAATCTAAATATCGATCCCAATCCACTCTGTCATAACCATGAAGGAATTTAAAAACCGTCACCATATCCCCGCTCATTCTCCTAGCATTGAGTAATGAAAAGTCTAATTCCATCAGGCTCTCATCATAACTGAGATTGCATATTTTTGGCACCAGATTCGAGGAATGTCTTTGAACTTTTTCCAGCTTAACTAAGTGTTTTTTCAAGTGCGGATTCCAAAAGTGGGCTGCATATTCAAGCTTTGACCTCACATAGCTTACATAAATATTTTTGAATATTTCCTTGTCCATGTGCCTCAAGGCTACCCTTACATTTGCTAAGAAAGCATATGCTGCCATTACTATGCCATTTACAGTATATTCATATCTGGAGACAAATCGGCCAGTATGTTTACTCCTAGATCTCTCTCATTCTCTTTCTTTTAAAGTTCTACTCCTACCACGGAGTAGTCAAGCTTGGGCCTTCTTGCACTTGTACCCATTCTCAATACCTTACATTTTGAAGTAATGTATTTTATTAGACACTTTTCTTACCACTCATTTTCAGATCTTCCTGAAGTTCTCTACCATTGTTCTCGTTTCTTACTTTTTTACAATCTTTGCATCATCTGGAAACATATTCCTGAATAAATTTACAGACTATGGTAGGTCATTTTCATATACAAGAAACAAAAGTGGCCCTAAAACTGAATCTAGTGGATATCCACTACTAACTCTGCTCCATTCAGACACTGTGTGTCTTACTCTAACCCTCTGTTCCCTTCCTTCTAAGTATGTTTTTATCCATCTGAAGACATTTCAACCTATTCTAGCCATCGCTTGCAGCTTCTTAATAAGTCTCCTGTGTTTGGCAGTGTCAAATGCTTTCTGGAAGTCTAGGAATATGTAATCTGCCCAGCAATCTCTTTCCTGTAAAATTCGGTTTACCTCATCATAAAATTCTAATAAGTTTGTAACTGTTGATCTACTCTCTGAAGCAATGTTGTCTCACGGACATAAAGTGAAAAGAGATATGTTTCCTTAGTAGTTTGTCCGTAACTTTGTACACTGCTGGTCAAAAAACAGGTCTATAGTGTAGAGCTGTATCCCTCCTTCCTATTTTGAAGATAGGCATCACGTCACTTGTTTCCAGCATCTTGGAATCTCCCCTGACTCCATTTTTAAATATGATACTCAGTGCCGCTGATATTGAATTAGTGCATTTCTTATATACATTAGGGGATATATCATCAGGACCTGTAGCTTTATGGGCATCTAACCCCATCAGCTCTTTGCATACCTCTGTGGCTGAAGATGATGTTCTCTAATACCAGCCCATGAGCTACTATCTTTGCAATCTGAGGGGGTGGGGTATTTTTTACTGTAAATATGGACTGAAATTCCTTGTTCAATTCTTCACAGATTTCTTAATCTGTTTCAGTGATGATTCCATCCACTCTCTTAAGCTTTAAAACCTGTTCTTTTACCTTCAGTTTTCCTATTTTAAAGCTTTGGAAAAGTTTCTTTAGCCTTGATGGTGATATCACTTTCATAGTCTCTCTCTGCCTCTCTTCTTTTACTTATGTAATCATTTCTTGCTCTTTTATAAGTCTGCCAGGCATTTATGTCTTTTCCAGGATTTGTGTCTCCACTCCTTATCTCTCTTACACTCATTATTGAACCATTTCTCTCTGGCATGAAGTACTCCTATTTTGGTGACAGGTATGATGCAATCTACTATCTTTCCATATTTCTCACAAAAGATGTTGTACATTTCTAGTACAGACTTGTTATTAAATAAGGTCCTCCAGTCAATAACTGCAAAAGGCTCATTCATTTTGATGTAATCTCCTTTCGGATAATTCCTCCTTGTGTCCTCAGTGCCTCTACTCTCAGGCAGAATATCTTCAGTGATATACTCCATCAACAACACACAGTGGTCACTCTTCCCAATTGGTGGTTCATACTCAATTTTTTCAATATCCAACACATTAGCTGTGAATACTAGATCAAGCAGCGATGGCTTATCCCCATCCCTGGCCCTAATTGGTTTCAGTACATGTTGGTGTAGGAAATTCCCTTGTACACAATCTAGGAATCTTGCCCCGAATGAGTCCCCCCCACTGTGTGGGTCAAGATTTATCCAATCTGTGTCTCAATGATTAAAATCTCCAATAATCAAAATCCTACATATTCTCTCCCATGAAATATTAACAACTAAGTTTATGACTTCAATACTACCTGTATGACGTTCCTCATAAACTTCTAGCCTATGCTGGTTCCTTGGTGGGTTATATACAACATTTATTATAATGCTCTCTGACCCAGGATTTATGCGAGCAACAAAGAATTTCTTGAAATCACATTCTATAGCAAACTGTATTTCTTTAACCTGAAACCTTTCACTTATGAGCAGTGCTATCCCTCCACAAGTACTCTCAGATCTTTAAACCCTTAATATTCTGAAGCCCTTAGGAAGAACTGTGACACTGTGTATGTCCTCACTAAACTTAGACTCTGTAACTGCTACTATATCTGCCTTACTGTTGTGAATCCTATCTTTTAATTCTATTGCCCTACCAGCTATTCCAACAGCTATTGTGCACAATAATCTTAATGAGGCACCATCCCCTGATCTTTTGTCATTATCTTCTTTACCTCCTCTTTGTCTGGAAAAACTCTAAAACAAAAAATTTTCTTCTCTTCTTCATTTCTTTCCTCATTTAACCCTCTAGCCTCTTGCAACAAGTCTTTGATCTTTACTATCTCTTTCTGTGTTCTGTATAGTATATTGAACACAATTTTGAATTCTTAAAAAAGATGTTTTAGGCTTTATTTCATCCTCAATATTTCTCTACATGTGTCTCCTCTCTCAAAGGTTACTTTCGTAGGCCTTTGCTTTCCCTCCCTAAAATATTTACCTAGTTGGTGAATGTTTACAATATCCTCAGGACCACATATTACTCCAAGCTTCCTTATCAGGTCTAACTTCTTAGCTTTATATTCTTCAAGTCTCCCCTGCCATATTGGCTCCTGGGATTCGCATATGCCTGAGATTACCACTCCCCTCTCTTTATCAAGTTCCTGTTTAATCAGTGGATTAGCCCTTTCCATCACAACGTCTTTTGTATTTTCTATTACTGTTTCTCTATAGTCAACCGTTTGTATGCTTTTCAGCAAAGGAAGTCTTCATGGCATCATGTTCCGTATTCAGCTACTGAAAGTCTTTTTATAAACTGTTTGATGTTTTCTTATATCTGGACTTTCCTAGCTGCAATCTCATCTGTCTCAGAAGAGAACAGTGAACTAACGTTTAATTCATCCAGGCTGTCATTCAGCTGTTTGTTGTTATCTTCCTGTTTAGAAATTCTGGTTTCTAGTTCACTCTTTTCCACTTCCAGCTTCTTTATTAGTTTTTCTACTTCTTTTCTCTCTTGCCCTTGTGCTTTATTTGCTTTCTCCAAAAATCTTATTTCTTCTCTTTCATTTCTCTATCCATATTTCAAATTTATCATCCAGCTTTATAACCAGTGTCTCCAATTCCATTACTTTTTGCTTCAATCTTCTAACAGCCACTCTCTCTCCTCCTAAATCCCCTGGCGATCCTCTAAAACCGCTCCTCAGGCCAATGGCTGGAGGGTTAGGGACAGATATGATCTCATTTTCAAGTTTTCCCTTTAAAAGAATATAGAGAGAAAAAAAAGAGAAAAGTTTCTATTTAAGTTTCCCAGAATTTCTATATCTTCATATGTGTGTGATTACCTAATTGTATTTACGGGAAAGAGCCCAAAGCTCGTATCTTCCCGTCTCCTGATCGGTTCCATTTTATACTTAGTGATACTTATCATACCTGTCCTTAAAACTATGGATTGAGATAGCATTAACTACCTCCTCGCTTAGCCAATTCCAATTATCAACTACTCTTACACTGAAAAAGTATTTCCTTACATCCTGCAAAGAAGTTTTCTTACGAAGCTTCAAACTATGACCTCTAGTTCTAGAGCCAGCCATATCAAAATATCCATCCCTATCCACTCTATCATAACCATGAAGGAATTTAAAGACCGTCACCATATGTGTGTGTGTGTGTGTCTGTGTATGTGTGTGTGCCCAAAGCTCGTATCTTCCCGTCTCCTGATCAGTTCCATTTTGTACTCAGTGATACTTATCATACCTGTCCTTAAAACTATGGAATGAGCTAGATTTATCTACCTCCTCGCTTAGGAAATTCCAATTATCAACTACTCTTCCACTAAAAAAGTACTTCCTTACATCCTGCAAAGAAGTTTTCTTACGAAGCTTCAAACTATGACCTGTAGCTCTGGAGCCAGCCATATCAAAATATCGATCCCTATCCACTCTATCATAACCATGAAGGAATTTAAAGACTGTCACCATATCCCCCCTCAATCTTCTAGCTTCGAATGATGGTAAGTCTAATTCCCTCAGCCTCTCATCATAACTGTGATTGAGCAATTCTGGCAACAGTTTCGTGGCATGTATTTACCTACATGCTTTTTCAAATGATGATTCCAAAAGGGGGCTGCATATTTAAGTTTTGGCTTCACACAGGTTACATAAATATTTCTGAACCCATCTTTGTCCATGTTCCTGAAGGCTACCTTACATTTGATAAGAAAGCATATGCTGCCATTACGATGCCATTTATATGTATCTCTAGAGACAAATGGGCCAATATGTTTACTCCTAGATCTCTCTCATTATCTGTCTCTTGAAGTTGTACTCCTGCAACCAAGTAGGCAAGCTTGGGCCTTCTTGCACTTGTACCCATTCTCATTACCTTACGTTCTGAAGTATTGGATTTCATTAGCCACTTTCTGACCACTCATGCAGACCATATAGTTCTTCCTGAAGTTCTCCATCAATGTTCTCGACTCTTATTTTCTTCCCAATCTTTTTATCATCTGCAAACATATTCATGAATGAATTTACAGACTCTGGTAGGTCATTTACATATACAAGGAACAAAAGTGGCCCTAAAACTGAACCCAGTGGAACTCCACTACTAACTCTTCTCCATTTAGACATTGAGTGTTTTACTCTAACCCTCTGCTCCCTTCCTTCTAAGTAAGTTTTTATCCATTCCAAGACATTTCCACCTATTCTAGCCATTGCTTGCAGCTTCTTAAGTCTCCCATGTGGAACAGTATCAAATGCTTTCTAGAAGTCTAGGAACATGCCATCAGCCAAGCCCTCTCTTTCCTGTAAGATTTGGCTTACCTCATCGTAAAATTCTAATAAGTTTGTTACAGTTGATATACATTCTCTGAAGCCATGTTGTCTCACTGATAAAAGTTGAAGGATTCCAAGTGAGGAGAGATATGTTTCCCTAGTGGTTTCTCCATAACTTTGCAAACTATGCTAGTCAAAGAAACTGGTCTATAGTTTAGAGCCGTATCCCTCCTTCCCTTTTTGAAGATAGGTATCACATCACTTGTTTCCAGCATCTTGGAATCTCCTCTCACTCCAGTGACTTTTTAAATATGATACTTAGTGCCACTGACATTGAGTTTGCATAATTTTTAAGTACATGAGGGGATATATCATCAGGACCTATAGCTTTATGGACATCTAACTCCATCAGCACTTTGCATACCTCTGTGGTTGAAAGGTTAATGTTCTCTAATACCGGCCCATGAGCTTCTATCTCTGCAAACTGAGAGGGTGGGATATTTTCTACTGTAATACTGACTGAAAGTCCTTATTCTATTCTTTGCAGATCTCTTCATCCGTCTCAGTGATGCTTTCATCCACTCTCTTAAGCCTTAAAACCTGTTCTTTTACCTTCAGTTTTCCTCTGAATAATCTATGGGAAAGCTTTGGATTTTCTTTAGCCTTCCTGGTGATGTCCCTCTCATAGTCTCTCTCTGCCTCTCTTCTTTTACTAAGGTAATCATATCTTGCTCTTTTGTAGGTTTGCCAGGCATTTATGTTTTCTCCCCTCCTATACATTTTCCAGCATTTGTCTCTCCACTCCTTAGCTCTTTTACACTCATTATCAAACCATTTCTCTCTGGCATGAATTGCACCTACTTTGGTGACAGGTATGCAGCAATCTACTACCTTCCCATATTTTAAAAAAAAAAATTCTTACATTTCTTGTAAAGATTTGTTGTAAAATAAGGTCCTCCAGTCAATAACTGCAAAAAGCTCATTCATTTTCATGTTGGTGTAGGAAATTCCCTAGTATGCAATTTAAGAATCTTGCCCCGAATGAGTCTCCCTCACTGTGTGGGTCAAGATTAATCCAATCTATCTCTTTATGATTAAAATCTCCCATAATAAAAATTCTACATTTTTTCTCCCATGAAATGTTAACAACTGAGTGTATGACTTCAATAGTACCTATATGACTTTCCTCATAAACTTCTAGGCTATGTTGGTTCCTTGGTGGGTTATGCACAACAGTTATTATAATACTCTCTGACCCAGTATTTATGCATGCAACAAGAAATTCCTTGAACTCACATTCTATAGCCAAGTGTATTTCTTCAACCTGAATCCTTTCACTTATGAACAGTGCTATCCCTCCATCAGTCCTCTCAGATCTTTAAACCCTTAATATTCTTAAGCCTTAGGAAAAACTGTGACACTGTTTATGTCCTCACTTAACTTAAGTCTCTGTAACTGCTACTATATCTGCCTTACTGTTGTGAATCCTATCCTTTAATTCTACTGCCTTACCAGCTAATCCATCAGCATTAGTGTATAACAATATCAATGAAGCCCAATCCCCTGATCTTCTGTCATTAACTTTTTTATCTCCCCTTTGTCTGGAAGAACACCGAAATGAAAATTTTTCTTTTCTTCATTTCTTTCCTTATTTAACCTTCTAGCCTCTTGCAACAAATTTTTTATCCTCTCCATCTCTTCCTGTGTTCTGTATCATCTAATGAACAATTCTTTGAATTCTTGAAGGTTTTTTAGACTTTATTTTTCCCAATCAATATTTCTATACATGCATCCCCTCTCTCAGAGTTTACTTTTGTTGGTGTCTGCTTTCCCTCCCTCGAATATTTACCCAGTTGGTGAGTGTTTGCAATATCCTCAGGACCACAAACTAGTCCAAGCTTTCTTATCAGGTCTACAACCTTAGCTTTATTTTCTTCAAATCTCTCCTGCCATGTTGGCTCCTGGGATTCGCTTATGCCTGAGATTACCACTGCCACTCTTTATCAACTACCTATTTAATCAGAGGATTTGCCCTTTCCATCACATCTTTCATTTTTTCTATTACTATTTCTTTATAGTCAACTGTTTGTATGTTTTCCAGTGCCACCACCTTCACATCCTTTTTTACTGCCACATTCCCCTTTAGTGCATCAGCAAAGGAAGTTTTCATGGCATCATGATCCGTATTCAGCTACTGAAACTTTTTTCTAAACTGTTCGATGTTTTCCTTAATCTGGACATTCCAAGCTGCAATCTCATCTCTCTCAGAGGAGAGCAGTGAACTAACATTTAATACATTTAGGTTGTCATTCAGCTATTTGTTGTTATCTTCTTGTTTAGAAATTCTGGTTTCTAGTTTACTCTTTTCCCCTTCCAGCTTCTTTATTAGTTTTTCTAGTTTTCTTCTCTCCTGCCCTTGTGCTTAATTTGCTTCCTCAAAACATCTTATTTCCTCTCTGTTTCATTCTCTTCCATTTCTCTATCAATACTCCGAATTTTATAATCAAGGTTTATAACCATTGTCTCTAATTCCTTGATTTTCAGTTTTAATCTCCTAATAGCTACTCCTCCTCCTGCTGCTACATCCCATGGAGATACTCTACCATCCCTCTCCGACCAATGGATATGGGGGGGATTGGGACAGAGATGGCCTCATTTTCATGTTTTCTCTTTCACAGAATATAGAAAGAAGAAGTAAAAAAAGAGAAAAAAAGAGAGAAAAGCTTTTATTTAGGATTCACACAGAATTTCTATATCTTCAAATAAGTACTATTTAGTAACTCAATTCACCTTTTTATGGTAACACATCCTAACTTAAAATTTTACTTTGGTAATTTGAGGGAATAAAATGCAAAACGAAAATCTACTTGAAGGATAATTCAAATTTGTATCTGAGGAAACACCCACCTGTTTCTGGTATATAAAGTGCTCCCTCATTTATCATGGGAGTTCGGTTCCGGGACACGCTGCGATAGGTGAAAAATCGAGAAGTAGGAGCACTATATTTATTATAGGTAGTTTACATTTTATTTTTCACCTTTACTGCATAAAGCCTAACTACACTGTTAACAAACCACCCTTAATAACAGCAGACAAGTGTAAATTTATATAAACTAGATATTATAAAGATTGAAGAAAAGCATTAAGAACAAACAGCAAACAAACTTTCGATATAATATCGTCCGGGGAAATAGCGTGTAGAGAATATTTATATTTCATTTAAGTTTCCCATGTACAGAAAGATATACGTTTTCTTTGTAATGACTTGTATACGTTTTCTTTTTCTCTCAGCTGACTTTATTTACGTAAAGATTTCGTGCAGCATGGTCGATAGATAGAATAATGTTTAGAACCAAGGAATATTAATAATACTATAATCTTGAAAATTAGATAAACCTCAAATAGGGTGAGTAAATAAATATTTTATGAGTAAGATATTGTGCCTGAATAAGCGTCAGCTGATACGGAAGCGACAAAAAGTTCTGGTAAGAGGTTCGTTCTCCTGCATTGTACTCCTCTTCTACCGCTTAATGCGATCGAAAATTATGAAGAGACTTCACATAAAGAATTAATAACAAATTGCAAACAAACTTGCGATATAATATTGTCTGGGAAATAGCGTGCAAGGGTGTATAAGCTGAAAAGGAAGCGCCAAAAACGCTTGCAGATAGGAGTTCGTTCTCCCGCATCCTCCTCCTCTTGTACCGCTTAATGCAATTGAATATTATGAAGAGACTTTTAAAAAAGCTTTAAGAACAAACAGCAAATAAGCTTTCGATATAATATCATCAGGGAAATAGCGTGCGAGGGTGTATAAGCTGATACGGAAGCACCAAAACGTTTGCAGATAGAGCTTTGTTCTTCCGCATCCTCCTCCTCTTCTACAGCTTAATGCAATCGAATATTATGAAGAGAATTGAAAAAAGGCATTAAGAACAAACAGTGAAGAGAATTTTAAAAAAGCATTAAGAACAAACAGCAAATAAACTTTCGATATAATATCGTCAGGGAAATAGCGTGCGAGGGTGTATCAGCTGATACGGAAGCACCAAAACGTTTGCAGATAGAGATTCGTTCTCCCACATCCTCCTCCTCTTCTACAGCTTAATGCGATCGAATATTATGAAGAGAATTGAAAAAAAGCATTAAGAACAAACAGCAAACAAAATTGCGATATAATATCATCTGGGAAATAGCGTGCGAGGGTATATCAGCTGATACGGAAGCGCAAAAACCTTTGCAGATAGAGGTTCGTTCTCCCACATCCTCCTCCTCTTCTACCGCTTAATGCGATCGTATATTATGAGGAGAATTTAAAAACAGCATTAAGAACACACAGCAAACAAACTTTTGAAATAATATTGTCAGGGGAATAGCGTGCGAGGGTGTATTAGCTAATATGGAAGCGCCAAAACATTTGCAGATAGAGGTTCGTTCTCCCGCATTCTCCTCTTCTTCTACAGCTTAATGAGATCAAATATTATGAAGAGAATTAAAAAAAAGCATTAAGAACAAACAGCAAACAAACTTGCAATATAATATCGTCTGGGAAATAGCGTGCGAGGGTGTATCAGCTGATACGGAAGCGCAAAAACGTTTGCAGATAGAGGTTTGTTCTCCTGCATCCTCCTCCCCTTCTACAGCTTAATGCAATCGACTATTATGAAGAGAATTGAAAAAAGAATTAAGAAACAGTAAACAAACTATTGATATAATATCGTCAGGGAAATAGCGTGCGAGGGTGTATCAGCTGATACGGAAGCGCCGAAATGTTTGCAGATTGAGGTTCGTTCTCCCGCATCCTCCTCTTCTGCCACTTAATGCGATCATATATTATGAAGAGAACTGGAAACAGCATTAAGAACAAACAGTAAATAAACTTTCGATATAATATTGTAAGGGAAACAGCGTGTAGAGAATATATATATATATTTCATTTAAGTTTCCCATGTGCAGTACGATATACGTGTTCTTTGTAACGAATTGTGGTTTTCTTTTTCTCTCAGCTGACTTTGTTTACCTTAAGATTTAGTGCAGCATGGTCGATATGTAAAGAAGAAAGAATAATGTTTAGAACCAAGGAATATTAATAATACCAAAATCTTGAAAATTAGATAAACCCCAAATAGAGTGAGTAAATAAATATTTTATGAGAAAGGTATTGTGCCCGATACGGAAGCGGCAAACCGTTTTGGTTAAAGGTTCATTCTCCCGCATCCTCCTCCTGTTCTACCACTTAATGCGATCTAATATTATGAAGAAATTTGAAAAAAGCATTAAGAACAAACAGCAAACTAACATTCGATACAATATCATCAGGGAAATAGCGTGCAAGGGTGAATCAGCTGATACAAAGGCAGCAAAATGTTTGCATCCTCGTGCTCAAAAATAGCATATACCCAGAAAATCTTAGATATAAAATAAACAACATGCATCTAGTAGTAGGTTGGCTCATGGCACAAGCTACACTGAATAATCTTGGATATTCATTACACATCTTTTATAATCCCTTCACATCTGACAGGTCATTACACTTTCAATATCTGTTTCTCTTAACTTTATGTATTCTTCGTGCCCAGGCCCGATAAAGGCTGTTTTATTTATTTATTTTTTTTTTTTGGGGGGGGGGCTGTCCAGGTATCACAATTGTTATTTTTTTTCCCCTCACCAAAAAAATTTGCGATGCACAGAATTCACAGAAGGTGAATCATGATATAGCGAGGGATTACTGTATTCTTCTTAACTGATAAACGGGTCATTTTAGAAAAAAAAAACATCAATTACTTGCTAACCAAGGTATGTTATCACAGGATCAGACTTTATATTCCACTCAATTTTATACAAAAAAAAAAAAAATAGAAAACTACAAGAAAAAATGACAAAAATAAAGACAGCTATGTATTTTTAGTATTTATTTAATTCTTCAATTATTTTGTATATCAAACTAACTATCAAGTTAATATATATAGGAAGGATACTGATTTTAACATCGTATGGAACCACAGGATCAGGTATACGGCAGTAAGAGCTTTCCCCAATTTACACAAAAACGCAGTTAATGTGATATGATGGTTTCACCTCGGGCAACTCTAAACATCATTCAAGGCAGAACAGGACAGCTTCTTCTCTTTCCCCTCTCAAAAGTGTTCTCAATTTTTTCCTTTAATATTTTGGACAGTCTCGTTACAAATGTAATTTTTTTTACTCACAATACTCTGCAGAATCTTTTCTTTAGGGAAATTTTGTTTATGTTTTATACTTAAGTCTTGGTCGCTCAAAAACACAAGGAAAAATTCGAGTCACTGACTGTGTGTGTGTGTGTGCGTGTGAGTACGGGAAAGAGCCCAAAGCTCGTATCTTCCCGTCTCCTGATCGGTTCCATTTTCTACTTAGTGATACTTATCATACCTGTCCTTAAAACTATGGATTGAGCTAGCAGTAACTACCTCCTCGCTTAGCCAAGTTCAATTGTCTACTACTCTTACACTAAATAAAGTACTGCAAAGAAGTTTTCTCACGAAGCTTCAAACTATGACCTCCTTTTCTAGAGCCAGTCATATCAAAATATCGATCCAAATCCACTCTATCAAAACCATAAAGGAATTTAAAGACTGTCACCATATCCCCCCTCAATCTTCTAGCTTCGAGTGATGGTAAGTCTCATTTCCTCATCCTCTCATCATAACCGAGATTGCATAATTCTGGCACTAGTTTTGCGGCATGTCTTTGAACTTTTTCAAATTAACTACGTGCTTTTTCAAGTGCGGATTCCAAAAGGAGGCTGCATATTCAAGTTTTGGCCTCACATAGGTTACATAAATATTTCTGAACCTTTCTTTGTCTATGTCCCTGAAGGCTACCTTACATCTGATAAGAAAGCATATGCTGCCCTTACTATGCCATTTATATGAATTTCTAGAGACAAATAGGCCAGTATGTTTACTCCTAGATTTCCCTCATTCTCTGTCTCTTGAAGTTGTACTCCTGCAACCGAGTAATCAAGCTTAGGCCTTCTTGCACTTCTTGTCCGCTACAAATATTGGAATCATAATATCACTAGAAAACCATTAAAAGCACATGAAATCATGTTACTGTACAATAAATAAAAACAAAGGCACATAAAATCATGTTATTGTACAATAAATAAGAATAAAAGCATATAAAATCTTATTAAAATACGTACAGTAGTTCCAATATCTACAGTTAGGCGTTGTCACTTGTCATTCCCGCGAAACCGCAATTGTTTTGAATTGATTAGTTTATGCACGGTATACAGTGTTACCCCGGTTATTCGCGTTTCTTGGTTCGCTTTCTCACTGTATCGCGGTTTTGTTTTTTGGCAAAACAAATTTTTTCTTTTTTTTTTTAGATCATTGTGACACCAGGATGGGCCAAAAAATTATAAAATTAAGCAGACTTTATCAGGTTGTAAAGAGAAACAGAGATGGAGAGTGTAATGGCCTGTCAGATGTGAAGGGATTATAAAAGATGTGTTATGAATATCCAGCTCTCTGCTGGGTTTTAATATACCTCTGCATTACTTTCATGATGTCTATTCCAATAATTCTGCTTAGATCTTATTATTATTATTATTATTATTATTATTATTATTATTATTATTATTATTATTATTATTATTATTGGCAACAATAATTTTCCTTTGATGATGATTGTGGAGATTATCAT